>VWPU01004923.1:71831-93298 GCA_013398955.1 Callaeas wilsoni
AAAAGGAAAAAGGAAAAGGAAAAAGGAAAAGGAAAAAGGAAAAGGAAAAAGGAAAAGGAAAAAGGAAAAGGAAAAAGGAAAAGGAAAAAGGAAAAGGAAAAGGAAAAAGGAAAAGGAAAGCTGGCAAATACCAGAGGTCTGGTTCATTTTCTCTGCTAACAAACAAGGGCACTGAAGAGAAGGGCTGCAGCAAAGCGTCCAACCTCTTGCCCCAGAGAGGGGGGAAAAAAGCATCACACAAGATATAAACCCCCCCTTTCTTTCCAGGGATGAGCAAGGTACTCACTTTGGTCATTTTTTCCCACAAAACATTAATTTCCTAAGATATGCAGGAGTGGGAATCCAGGTGTCCTAGTTCTAAGTCTAATAAAACATGGTCCAAAAGTTGCCTCAAGAAATGAGCGGCCCAGAGGGCAGAGAGTGATTTCTGAGGCTCAGAAATGGTTTCAAATCCACCTCACCTGAAAAACACACCCACATCAAAAGACAAGGCCAGTACAAAATGCGCCGAGGGAAAATTTTAGCAGAGCAAACTTACTTGCTTGCACTCCATCAAAAGAAAATTTACTTTTGGCTTAATAAAAGTCTACAAAATTATGTGACAAAGTCACATAACTGATAAATGAGTTGGGTGTCAGAGGATCTTGCCCAGCAAAAAAATACCAAATTGTGCCAGGGTTCAGGCACCACAGTGAACATTTCACATTTAAATCTAATCTGTGTGTAAAGACAGGCAGAACTGTAATTAAAAACTCCAATAAATTATTAGCAAAGATTTTTCAGCGAGCTCTCCAATACATTAAACATTTTTAGAACTGAAAAGAAGGAAAATTTAAAGGGCAGAAAGGAATGAGAGAGACACATATGTTGGATTTGAATCCCTCTCTACTTCAGTTTGAAATTCTATGAGATCAGAGGGCTCCCACATAGAACCAGAATTTGCACAGCCATGTGGTGTCTTTTAGCTGGTCTCAGTAAAGGAACAAAAAAATAGTCAGGCAAATACTTTTGAAAAATCTGAATACTGCAGAAGAACTTCTTATCAAAAGATCTTCTCAGCTCTACCAGGATTAAGAGGAAAAGAATTAATAATAAAAACAGACATCGTGAGCACTGACCAGAATTCATCAGCATGATGAACTGCATGGCAGAAAAACCTGTCCCACTTCCCGGCACTCCAGTTCAGAGCTGGAAAATTCTGTTCCTGCTTTCTGGAAGTTGGATATTCCACAGCCTCCTTCCTTGGAGACCCAAAGCCCCAGATTCAGAGGAAGGGCTGGAGCCTGCAGGACACCCAGGGGACAGCAGGGCTGCAGCCTCTGGGTCACTGCGCTCTGCAGGACCTTCTGCTCTGCCCACAGAGCTCAGAGCATTTTTCATTCTATCTCTGTCTCAAGGTGAAGGCAGCTCCATGCACAGCTGCTGCTGCCAGGTCCCAAAAACATCCTTCATCACACAGCTTGTGACAGCAGCAGAGCTGCCCCAGCCCTGGGCCCAGCACAGCAAGGACCTGGAGCTGCTGGAGAGAGGCCAGAGGAGGCACCAGGGGGATCAGAGGATGGAGCAGCTCTGCTGGGAGGAAAGGCTGGGAGAGCTGGGATTGTTCAGCCTGGAGAAGCCTTGAGGTGACCTAATTGTGGTGTTCCAGTGCCTGAAGGTACAGGAAAGATGGACAGAGACTGTTTACAAGTTTGGCATGACAAGACAAGGGGGAATGGCTTCAAACTGACAGAGAGGAGGTTTAGTTTAGAAAGAAATCCTTCCCTGGGAGGATGGGCCCTGGCACAGGGTGCCCAGAGAAGCTGTGGCTGCCCCTGGATCCCTGGCAGTGCCCAAGGCCAGGCTGGACGGGGCTTGGAGCAGCCTGGGACAGTGGAAGGTGTCCCTGCCCATGGTTGGATGGGCTTGAAGGTCCCTTCCAACCCAGGCCGTTCTGTGATTGGAATCTCCATGGAAGCACAAACATCCCTTAGCATTTAACTGGGACACAATCCCACTGTCTGGAAACAATATGTGAATTATCATAAACCACAGAAACACCAAATGTCAAAGAAAGCAGCACAAATGGGTTGGGGAAAGCTGTGGGTGGTCCCACACGTTGGTGCTCCTCGTGTGCACAACGCACCCCTGATGGAGAGCAGGCTGCTCACCTGAGCTGTTCCCATTACAAATCAAAACATTTAGAAAAAAAACAAATTCCAAAACCAATGTAATTAAACCCACAAAAAACAATTAAACAATGAAACTAAGTCCTGTCTCATTACAGGCAAAAGTGGATTTTTTTTTCTGGGGGAAGGAAGATCCTGAATACTTTTCCAGTTTTTGTGGACAGTATATATTCACTATCAGACTGAGATTTTCTAGTTGTCATTACTTTTATATCCCTTTAATAATACAGAAGTAGCTAAAAATTACCAAAACAAGCCCCAAAATCCTGTTAAATAAATTCACCTGCAACCAGCTCCAACTCCAACCACTGCCCACAGCCTTCTCATGCCAGTTCCAGGAAAAGGAAAACCACCTTTTATCTGTTGTATTATGTTAGAACCCAGCCTGAATTCCCACCAGGACTGGGGTCAGCCTGCACCCCGAGGCCAGGCTCCTTCCCAGAGCTGCAGCAGCTGATCATTCCTGCAATGGTCTCAGAGTTCCTGCCTGCATCCTCCTAATTCCTTCTCTCCTCATCTCCAGCCTGCAGCAGGGAAATTCAAGGCATCACTGCAATATCCAGCTAAGTTCATATTAACAGGAAGGGGAAGAAATTTTCTATAATAAATACATGAAGTTGCAAAAGAAAGCTAAAACCAACTGCTCTCCCCACATATTAAGGCTGCTCTCCACTGCTACGGAACATATTCAAAGTCCAGAGCAATGAAATTATATGGATCAAATGTTAAATATGGATTAAATGTTAAGTCAAGTATTATAATCAGATGCTGCCATTTAACTTTCAATTAGAAAAAAGGTTGGTTCAAGGAAAAAAACCCAAAAAATAAACAAATATTCACCAAAAAAAATTTGAATAGCAGCAAATCTACACAGTCAAACCCCTTACTTTCCAAACTGAGAGTTCCTTTCAGAGAAGATTTTCAATTAAGCCTTCTCAAGCACATTAACAGCTCTCATTTCCATAAAGCCAGGGCAGGTCTGATCCAGTTCACACCCAAACCCCAGGTGCTGATGAGCCCATCTGCGAGCTGGGGACTCAGGGAAGGGCTCAGGTGGCAGCGGCTGCTCAGCAAGGCCCTGCTGCAAACAAACCCTTCCACATGGAATCATGGAATGCTTTGGGCTGGAAAGGACCTTAAAACTCATCTCATTCCATCCCTGCCATGGGCAGGGACACTTTCTACTTTCCCAGGTTGCTCCAAGCCCTGTCCAACCTGGCCTTGGACATTTCCAGGGATGAGGCAGCCACAGCTTCTCTGGGCAACCCATGTCAAACGTGCAGGTGAATAGCAAAACAACCTGAAAACAAATCCAATTTTCACTCCACTACTCAGTTCATTTTTTTTTTCAGTAAGTCAGAAGAAAAAAAAAATCATTCCAAATCCCAGCCCTTTTCCTGAAAGCCAAGCACCACCTGCACATGGCTCCCAGCACTTTGTGAGGCACTGAGAAGGAACACCCAAACAACCCTCTGCCAGAGGGGAAAGGAGAAAGCACAAAAGCTACAAGTTTAAAAAAAAAAAAAAAGGAGGAAAAAAGAAACTGTTGCTTCTGCTAAATAAAGAAAGAAAAACTGCAGGCTGCCAACACCCCCAGCACAGCTCTGCAGAGGTGCTGCACTGCCTGGGAGCACCGCGGGGCTGAGGGAGCCGGGGCCGGGCGCCTGCGAGGCCACAGAGCCCCTGTGCCAGCGGTGTTTGGGACCAGATGGCTCCCTGTGTTTTCCCACAACACTTTCCTCTTCCCACTGCAGCCGTCTGCTCCCTTTTGGCAACAACTTCAGGTGCCAAGGGTGTACAGAACCATCTCGAGCTGCCAAGCACTGCACGGGCATCGGCCCAGGGAAAGAAAGGGAAAAGGGTGAAGGAGGAAAGGCCGAGCGACCCCACCAACCCCCCCTTTCACACGTGCCTGCTGCTTTCAGCCCAAATGAGTATTTTTATCCTGAACAGTCCATCTACCTACTTAAGTTTCTGTTTGTTTTATTTACAGGCTCTTAGTGTTGTCACACATCAAAACAAGCTGGCAGTGATCCCTAAGGAGTCCCCATTAGCAATACAGCTCCATTATGGATGCAACATTTTTCTGCCATCTCCAAAATAAGAGGAGTCTTCAAACACCCACAAATTAGTTGTCACTGTAACAAGTCTCCACCACAAGTTGCACACAAATTCAGGCTTCGGAAGGTTAAAGAGCTCAAGCACCACCAGCTTTTTCCTGTGCCTGTTCACCCAGAAGATTTTTCAGCACAAACAGGAGTGTCAGCTCCAGACACCAAAAGTCAAAAAGAAAATTACCAATAAATGTAAGTGGTTACACCTCAAGCATCACATAACCTGTACTTTTAAAAATTATAAGCCGTGAGAGAGCAGACTAATAATTCCTCAAAGGACTACAGAAGATTCACCCAAGAGATCTGTAACAGCATTTGAGGATGAGAAAAGGATGTTTGGGAAATGTCAAACACCAGTAACGAACATAAAATGAATTCTGAATTAAATACATGGGTTTGTGAGGAACTGGACCTTGCACAAGCAACTTCACCCATGGATAAAGCAATTAATGACTCAACTGTGAGCTGAACACATGGTTTTGTGGGCATGAGACAGACAAATAAGCTGGCAACAAATGGGACAATGATTTCAGACTAAACTTTGGATTTCCAGTGCCAATCTGGATCTCCTCCATGAGCCTCTTCCACCAAGTCTTATGCTTACCACTCATGCACAACCACAACACAAGAAAGCTGCCCAAGAAACCCTTTGCTGGATGAAGCTTTTCAACTGAGGAGGCTTGAAAGGCTCTCACGCATGAGCTGGAGAGAATCAGACCCTCAGGTGCCATGGGAGCAGTGCCCTGCTGTGGGATGTGTCTCCTCAAGTGCCTTGGGGGTGCTGAGGGCAGCCAAGACAAGGGTCAAGAGGCTGGTATTTCCAAGTCATTAAGACAAAGAAGTTTTCCACTATAATTAAATGCACACCAAGGATGGGAATAGAGAAGTAAGAAACATGAAGAAGGCTGATCCTGACCACTGCTGTAGAATCACAGAACGGTTTGGGTTGGAAATGATTTTAAAGATTACCTGTCCATGGGCACCTTCCACTGTCCCAGGCTGTTCCAACCTGACCTTGGACACTTCCAGGGATGAGGAAGTCACAAATTCTCTGAACAACCTGTGCCAGGGCCCCATCACCCTCAAAAGAATTTCTCCCTAATCTCTAACCTAATTGTGCCCTCAGTTTATAACCATTCCCCACTGTCCTGTGGGGACCTGGCCATATAAAAAGTTCCTCCCCCTCCTGTTTTACACAGCACTGGAAGGCCACAGGATTCTCTCCGAAACCTCCTCCCCAGCCCTGTGAGCATCCCCAGGTACTGCTACCCCCTAACACAGCACGGACCCCTCTCTGACAGGTGACAGTACCTGGCCATGCCGCTCTGAAATGACAAGCAGAGCTCGTTTGCTGTGATGCCAACATGGGAACACTCACCCACAGCACTGAGGGCGTGCTTGAGCTCCAGGGTGAAGGCTGTCAGCGGCACCTCCTCGGACACCGGCATGATCGCCACCGTGGAGAGGTTGTTGGCAGGATTCCCTGCGTCCCACTTGCTGCTGGAGCTGTGCAGTCCGAGAGGATGACCTGTCCACAGAGAAAACACCTGCCATCAGTCAGCCAGGCTGCCAACCCTGCAAATCATGGAATGTCACCTTCGGGCAGGAGGGAAAGCGTCACTGTGTCACCGAACTGCTCCGTGTCAGAGAAATGCAACACAAACCTCCACAGCACGTGAGAGCAGAGTTCCCACATATTTCATTTCAAGAGGATGAAGATCAGTTTCCATCATTTTTGGCTGCTGGTACAGCATATGTGGGTTGAAGTTAGGCAATGTTAAAAATATGCCAGGAATATGTTAAATGAAACATGGATTTACCTGACCCAGGAAGGCAAAGATAAAAGGCACTTAAAATCCCTTTACAACAACTTTGGAACTGGTTCAGCCCACAAGAGGAATTAGCTTAACTAACAAAACCTCCAAACCTGTCAGTATTAAAATATTCCAAAACGTAACAATCGTTTTTTTAATGGTATTCCTAAGCAAGGAAGGAAATAGCTGTTTTCAACAAAGCTCCTATGGAAAACGTGAATCTCCACCTGTTTTCCCTTCTCTGCAAGATGCAGAGCTTTACAGATATGGGCTTAGGAGTATTAAAATAAAACATGGAACCTCTGAAGTAGCTGCAATGTACCTGGGAACTATCTCTAATACAATTTGGTGAGTAAGGACAGAGAGTCTGGGCAGAGGAAAAGCAGTTTCTGAGAGAAATCTGCAATGAATGTGAAGAAGATCAAGATTTTCCCAGACAGCTTAGAGCAGGTAAAGGTCAATGTTCTACAAACTGGTCTTACTCTGATGCTCTGTTTTCTCTTTAGCTGAGCCTTCTCAGAAAATCTCACTCTGCTGCTAATGCCTGTCAACTCAGCTCTAAATACACAAAAAAATTTTGCATCTAACTCAGGATTTTACATCCTGCTTATCTCACTTCACCCAGCAAAGGGCTAAGATGTACCATCAAGATGAGTTCTTGAGCTGGGCATATGGAAATACTTGCTATCCCCTGTGCAAACCCATTCAAAGGCTCAAAGCCAGAGTGACAGACCACTGCAGGACACAAAGAAATATCAGATCAACTTTTTTTGAAATATATTCAGCAATTGAGTTATTCATTTCAAATCTTCTGCACAGATTTGAAACAAAACAGCTAGGGCTGGAAGGGTAAACAGTTTTCCCCCTCCTTTTGGTGATCTTCAAGAAGATATCTGTAGGTTCAAACAGGTTACACATCACAGCTCAACCCCTTCATCTCCACAGGCCCTTCCCTCCTCAGAACTTCAGTGGTGATTCTCTGACTGAACTCCTGTAACTCTCACTAATTTTCCTCCCACTTTCTCTGTTTCCTCCATTTTGCCCCGTTTCCCAGGCAGTGCAGGCTCTGCCCTGGGCAACAGAGGCACTTCAGCAGGCACACAAGTTTAAGCACAATTATCACCAGGCATTTGTGCACAAGTGGTTGTGCCCAGAAAGCTGAGCAGGTGAAGGAAGAGCAGATTCCCTTCCCCAGACTGCTCTGAAACAGGAAACTGGGTGACCTTCATTTTCAGTCTCCTTGGAATTTGGCAAAACCAGCAACTGAAGCAATGAAAACCCCCCAGCCAAAGAAAACCCAAATAATCCTCAGCATTAAAGGGACCCATAACACCCTCAGTAGTTAATGGGCATCTGTTTGCTTTTAAATGCTGC
This sequence comes from Callaeas wilsoni, assembly GCA_013398955.1. Taxonomy (NCBI): domain Eukaryota; kingdom Metazoa; phylum Chordata; class Aves; order Passeriformes; family Callaeidae; genus Callaeas; species Callaeas wilsoni. The sequence goes on from VWPU01004923.1 coordinate 79,302, forward strand.
TCAAGAAAATTGGGAAAATTCCCTCCTACTCCCTTCAGTCAGTAAAGAGACTTTCTGTTGGCACTGCCACAAACACAAAGCTTTAGAACCAACCCATGGCAGGCCATTTCCTCCCAGACGATTCATTAAAATACTGCAAATACAGGCATTTTAAGTCAGTCTTTGTGCTGCTGCTGCTCAGCATGGTGCTCTGATTCCAGCCCAGTATAGCTGCTATTTCCAATGCTCCCTTTCCATTGCTCTCACAAGAAATTCCAGGGAAATTTCACTGCACACAGGCAGCAACACTTCTCTATCTCAATTGCAAATCATTCCATTCCCATACCCAGTTAACCACGCTCTGCCAAAAACAACATGTGTACACAGATATAATAAAATCACCATCCACTTGTGCCTACAGCTGTAACAGAGCACAGAATCCCAGACTGGTTAGGGCTGGAAGGGACCTTAAATCTCATCCAGTTCCATCCCCTGCCATGGGCAGGGACACCTCTCATTATCCCAGGCTGCTCCAAGCCCCAATGTCCAGCCTGGCCTTGGGCACTGCCAGGGATCCAGGGGCAGCCACAGCTTCTCTGGGCACCCTGTGCCAGGGCCTCCCCCCCTCCCCGCGAACAATTCCTTCCCAATATCCCATCCCTCCCTGCCCTCTGGCAGTGGGAAGCCAGTCCCTGGGTCCTGTCCCTCCATCCCTTGTCCCCCGTCCCTCTCCAGCTCTCCTGGAGCCCCTTTAGGCCCTGCAAGGGCTCTGAGGTCTCCCTGGAGCCTTCTCTTCTCCAGGCCGAAATTTAGCAATGAATTTCCTTTCCAAGTATGCACTGCCTATTTCCAAATGTAAGGATGTAAGTCTGGCTCCAAGGAAGCCCCAGCATCAATGGGAAGAGTCCAGGAATGAGTCTCACCTCCCTGCTGCAGACTGCCAAGAATCTTCTCGCCCAGCAAGTGAATAAGTCTGGTCACAACCTGGGAGAGAAAGGAAAAGAAAAAGAAACATTCAGGCAGAATGTACTGAAAGTAGAGCACCCACATGGAGACTTCCAAACTTTTTTAATATGTTCTCTCAAGCTGAGCCACACAGAGTCAAGAGTTTGTAGCTGTAGCTTCTTTCCTGGCTGTAATGTACGGTGACTGATCATTTGTCTTGATTTCTCCTATCTTGTTTTACTTTAATTTGGAAAAACAAGAAAACAAAACAACCCCAGAACAGGCAGGATTTAACCTGCTTTGGGGGAAAAAAAAAGAGAAAAAAACTGATTATTTGGGGAAACATGTCAAATTGCATTTTCAGCTCTCCTCATTTCTCTCTGCAGTGCACCTGCACCTCTAAGTCACTCTCACTGCTCAGTGGGTCCTGCACAGCTACACCTTTTGTAGGTGCTAAAGGCTCAAAAAGGTTCAAGTCCGTGTTCAAATAGACCCTTCCCCAATCCTGGTGAATGGTTTACAGCAACCAATTGAAAACATTAGGAGAAAAAAAAAAAAAAAGGATAAATACACCCCCTAAACACCTACAGAATCCAAACAAACTACCTAAGAAATTGCTTTTTCCCTCAAATCATGTTTGCCTGGTAATTCATGTTTGAAGGCACAGATGTGCTCCCAGCTGTTTTTCCAGCAGGATTCACATCAATATAAACTACTATTCCAATAGCCAAATGAATCTCCAAACTGACAAGCCTCTCTCCAACATGAACAATCAATAATTCCTGACAAGTGGAGTAGCAGAAGACTAATCATTGCAATATCAAAAAGTGACAGACATGGAAAAAGAAGCATTTATTCTGAAAGCTCTACACAGATGCTTAACCAAATAAGGAAAAGAGTTATTTAAATGTGTGAAGGATTAATAGGGCAATCATTAAATATTCTCCCCCAGACAAATAATTCAAGGTCAAAATAGCTCAGGAGGACACTAAAAAACCCCAAAACTGCCACAAGAAAAGTTCTCCAAAGTTAATGAGCAAAACAAGCAGCAGCCAGGTTGCCTGGGATCCTGGATAAACACACTGTTCCCACGGGAACAGGCACTTCAGGATGCATCTTTTAAATAAAGGGCCATGTAGGCAACAAGACAGGTCAGGATGCCCACCTGAGTTATTTATACATCCCGCCTTAAAAGTGAAATCTAATGCAGCAAACTGCCCTGCACTGTGAAATGCTGTGTATGAAGCACTGATGTATTTTAAGACCTCTATAGGAAAAAGGGGGAAGAGTAAACAAGAGGCTTCCAGCACAAGGGTGACTTGTAGTGGAGCACAGATAAAAGCTAACCAAGGTTATTTCAGGGATTTCATGGCATGATTTGAAGTGGAAAAGACCTTTAAAGCCCATCCAGCCCAGCAGTGAGCAGGGACACCTTCCATTAGCCCAAGCTGCTCAGAGCCCAGTCCAAGCTGGCCTTGGACACTGCCAGGGATGGGGCATCCCCCACTTCTCTGGGCAGCCTGTGCCAGTTCTGCCCCACAGCCATGACTGCAAGTTCCTGAAGACGCCACATCAACACCTCAGTGACCAGGATAAACCCCTTGGAAGTGCCTCTTCCTTGCCCCAAGAGCAGGCACAGTGTCCATGGCCGCTGCCACCAACGTGGGGAGGACAGCAGGAAAGCTCCCAGCCTCCTGCCTTATCCTGGAATCTCAGACAGGATCTAAAATGCTTCCATTTGTCCAAAACACAAAAGAATCTGATGATCACCCAACCACACAACTCATTGCCACTTCAATGCCACCAAGCTCTGTGACTTTGGGATTCACTGATGGCACCACGTGTGGCTACAGAAACCTGCCCCAACCCCGGGGAGAACTCAGGGAAACGAGGAATTCTTAACAGAAACAGAGACTGACTGCTCTTGATAAAGGACCTGTCCCCAGAGCACATTTGCTATACCCAGCTCACAGGCTTCACCTAAACCTGCAGCAGCACAGCAGGACTTTCCTTCAGCAGTTTCAGGAGGTGCTGTGAACATTTTACACTTCTGAAGCACTTAAGCATCAGAATTTTAATTACTTACTAAAACCATCTCCTGTATTTATAACTTTTTCTGCTTTACAGGCAGCTAAGGAGAGCTCCAGCTAAGTTACAAAATATGTCCAAGGTTAATGATGGAACTAAGAATAGAACCTATTGGTCTCATTTTCCAGTTGGCTGCTCCTATTACCGGGAAATATTATTTGTCTTGTTTGCTGGAGCAAACCTTACAGCCTTGGTATGTATAGATAGGGAAAATTATTTCCCTGGTGACTTTGTACAACAAGCAAAGCTGCTCCCCAGAACGGGATGAGTCACTCTGTCGCAGTCATGGCAACGTCCAAGGAACATCAATTTGGGATCCGAGCTCAGAACTGAAATTTCCACAGTTTTATATTACATACACCAGATATCCTTTCACAAAAAGGCAATGTTTTCCTTTAAAAGGGACTTGTCCATCCTTCTGAGGGCGAAGTCAATACAAATCACATCCCTCCATCGACAAAAGACCTGACCTGACTGACCCACAGCCCTCACTGTGCAGGGCAGCAGGAGCAGCTCTCCCCAAAGTCAGGGCAGCTGGGGAGAGCTGAAAACCAACAGGAAAAATTCATCCTTCAGGTTTCCAAGCCCTTTTATTCTCACTCCCACACAGCAGCAGGGCATGGGAAGGAACAACACAGCTCAATGCAGCCCAAGAGACAAAAAGGCATCTGGGAGAGGACAGGGATAGCTTGGGCAGGGAGGAGGAGAAGAAGAAGCAGGAATTAGCCCTTGGGCTAGGAGACAGTTATTCCAAGTGTGTCTGGAGGAGATGGAGGCAGAAGGGCAGGTGTAGGGTGGGTACCTCGGTGCAGAATCTGGGCTGTGACTCAGCAGTCCCTCATCCTTCCTGTTCAGCTGCATTTTGTAGGAAATTCAAGGTGGGGCTCAGCCTCTTCTCCCACGTAAGAAATGACAGGACATGAGGGAACAGCCTCAAGCTGTGCCAGGGGAAGTTTCGTTGGATATTAAGAAAACCTTCACTGAAAGGGAGGTCAAGCACTGGTACAGGTTGCCCAGAGCAGTGGTGGAGTCACCATCCCTGGAAGTGTTCAAAAAACGTGTGGATGTGGCACTTGGGGACACGGGTTAGTGGTGATCGTGGTGGTACTGGGGGAACGGTTGGACTTGGTGATCTTGGTAGACTTTTCCAAACTTAACAATCCAAGCAAAGCTCTGGGAACTGGCAGTGAGGGTTTGGGCAGGGCAGGAAGTGGACTGACCCGGAGAACACAGCGAGTTTCCCTCCTCTGGGGGTGCAGCCCTCAGCACTGCCCCGCACTCCTGAGCCAGGGACAGCCTGGGCACTGCTCTTCCCAGAGCCTTCTGCCCCCTTTCCCATGGGAACGCCAGTCTTTCCCAATCACAGTGCCAGAATAGCCCGGAACACTTCCCAGACATCTGCACAAGCAGAATTCTCTCATCTCCAGGGTGTCACCATCACCCAGAGCTAGACAGCCTTCCCAGTCAGAGGCGTCTGCTGTGCTCATCCCTACGGCACATCCTGCATTTTACAGTCTCTTCCAGCACCCAGCCCTGCAAACACCCCTGGTGCTGGCACAGGATCAGGCAGTTTCAATTTAAGGCTTGAAGAAAAATCTGCAAGAAGGCAGCGAGTCGGAGCCCAGGAGGATCAAACGACACCAGGAGGCCCCTAATTTAGGTGAGGATCGTTAATTGCCTGTAAAGCAAACCCAACTCTTGGACCCCTCGTGCTGGGGATGGAGCTGAGCTTGGTTTAGCTGGTGAGGAAGTTGAATTAATCCTTCCTCATGATTAGGAACAGCAGTAGCAGTGAGCGAACCCAGCTCAGTTAATCACAGCTAATCACAGTAACGAGCAGCAGAGCTGTGGATTGGACACTTGACCGTCAGGACAGGTCTGCTCAGAGCTCCCCAAACTGTGCCAGGGAACACAGCTTCCCACCCTCTGCTCCCTGCCCAGGCTGGGAGGTGACTCAGGAAGGTCACAGAGCACCTAAAGAGGCACTACAGGGGCTCATGGAGCGAGTCTGGAGCTGTGGGGTCTGCCCAGGTCAGGGAGGTGACTGAGTTCACCATCAAAAATATCTCCAAAGCACACAAAACTCACCCTCCTGAGCTTATGCAAGAGTGTTCAGGCCAGAAGGACAAAACCTGACCTTACAGGTCTAAAATACTGAGTAAATCTCCATCTCAAAAGCTACTTGGGGCTCCAGGTGCATCAGTGCTGGTCTCCCAAAGCCCCAAACCCCCTCCAGCTCCCACAGACACCACTGCAAATGTCACCTCATAACCTTGGCCCAGGGCAGGATGTTCAGGTGAGACATTTTACAAGGGAAATGACCATTCCTCCTCCTCCTCCTGCCACCCACTCACCTTTTCAGATGAACTCCCCAGAACATTTTTGTGCAGGGCAAAACAGGACAGAGTTTCTATTTCTCTAATGGTGTTAGAGAGCATTTCCCTCAGCACAATTCCACCTCTCTGACCCAGCTCACCACTCACCACCTCATCTCCCCACAAACATCTCGTCCTCCTGGCTGTTTCTGGATCAAATCCACCGCAGTGAGACCGACTCAGGCTCTCTCAGCACCCCAAACCCCCAGATCTCTCCTGTCTAATGTGACAGTCTGCTCCTGCTCCTGCCACAGAAAAGCTTCTGGGAAACCATTAATTTTCCCTCTGCTTAACTAATGTTCAATTACTCCACAGACCTGCAGCCTCTGCATTCATGGCAGGGCGAGGCCTAAACACCACATCCCAAGGGGCTGTATTTCCTTACTTTAGGATGATTAATACCTGTTCCAAAACCAGGATGTGGCCAGGCAGGATTTCAGCTCTGCTACTGGTGGTGCCAGCAGAGAGCTGAGTGCTCCATCCATCCTGGGTCTGAGGCGTTATCAGAGCACCACTTGCCCCACAGCCACTGTAATTCCCACACCAAGAGGTTACAGTCACTCTGCAGTGCTGTATTTCCTATAATCCCTTTAAATAGTTCAAACTATTACCTACCCTGCTAATCTTCCAAGTCTGGGTTCTGGTTAAAGCTTTTGTTCCTATTCAACTGTGAAACTCAAGAGCTGATTTACAAAAAGCTCTTTTGAAAGTGATTTTCATGAGAAATCAGTTGGAAAATATTTTCCTATGGACATTTCTTTCGTTCTGTGAATACTATGGATTGCCTGGCAAATTGAATTATCTGCTGATAGACAACTAATCCAAACAAAGCTTGCTCCCATCTTAGGGAACTTTTGATTTAGAGAAAATTATACCTGAAGGGAGCCTACAAGAAACCTGGAGACAAACTAGTTATAAGGGTCTGGAGGGACAGGACAAGGGAGAAGGGATTCCCACTGCCAGAGGGCAGGGATAGATGGGATATTGGGACGGAATTGTTAGCTGGGAGGGTGGGGAGGCCCTGGGACAGGGTGCCCAGAGAAGCTGTGGCTGCCCCTGGATCCCTGGAAGTGCCGAAGGCCAGGCTGGATGGGGTTTGGAGCAGCCTGGGACAGTGGGAGGTGTCCCTGCCCATGGCAGGGGTGGCACTGGATGGGCTTTAACATTCCTTCCAACCCAAACAAATCTAGGATTCTAAATCAGGGGAAAATTTCACAAAATCAACACCAATATCCAAATTCACAACCACAACTAACAGATCTAAGGTCCTGAGTCCTACAAATCGCTTTTAGTTTCAACACAAGAAATATGTAAAAACATATATATAACAAAATACACAAATCCCAAACTGTAAGATACATTTATCACCTCAGTTCTATCCTGCACCAGGGTTCAGCTTTCACTGTATATGATTTTAAATCAAAGCTCCTGTGCAAGGAAGCAAAAGGCCAAGCCCCAGGAAGCCTCACCTGCCCTGCCAGCATGGTCTCTGTGCAGGATCCTGGGCCAGGAAAGCAACCTTGGCTGAAGGAACGAACCTGACCTGGCCATGTCAGTCCTGTACAACCAAGAGACATGTGAAGCCCTACAAAGCTGATTGTGGCTTTCCTCTTTGGATCCTCCACCATCATCCAGGCCCAACAGACCAGGATGCTGCAGGGAACAAGGAGCCCTGGAGGTGAGCTGTGGACTCTGCCCAGTGCCTGTGAAGTCTAAAATAAGATGCTTCCTAGTTCAGCTTTTAAAACTTCAGTCATCTAACAGGTCACCCCCAAACTGCAGTCACAGAACACTCTGAGAACCTCCTGAGCTGGAAGGATCACCAGGATCATCCATCCAACCCCTGGCCCTGCCCAGACACCCCACCACCCCCCCCCTGGGCATCCCTGGCAGCACTGCCCAAACGCTCCTGGAGCTCTGGCAGCCTCGGGGCCGTGCCCATTCCCTGGGGAGCCTGGGCAGTGCCCAGCACCTCTGGGGGAAGAACCTTTCCCTGATCTCCACCTAAACCTTCCCTGACACAGGTCACTGGTCACCAGAGAGAAATTAAATACGTTAAATAACAATCTACCAGTGCCTCCACAGCAGGGTATTGCAGAGCTTCACATCCAGATGTGATTCAGTCAAAGGACCTGTAAAAGGGTTTTGTGCCACACAGAGACTCTGTGAATGAGCTGCCATGAAAAACAGGCCTGCCAAGGGTTTTCTGTCCTACAAACTAAGAACAATTGGAGTTAAATAGTGCAAACAGCCATTTTACCCACACGAATCCACAGAACAGCTTCTGGGGAGCTCTTTCCAGGAGCTGAGATTATCTTCTACCAGCTTTCTTAAGGGCTTTTTCTGAGGGACAAGGGAGGAGGAGAGGTAAATTAGATCCTCAGTTTGAATAAAACCAGGGTGTTATTGAAGCTTCACACGGCCCCAGATCAGATAAACACTGGCTTGTCCTGGAATCAGGCAGCTTAGCAAGGGGTCTCCGATTGAAACTTCTGATGTTTGATCAGCGCCATGACAAAGCAAATCCTCAATGCTCCCTCACAACAATTCCTGGCACCTTTTCAAATGCTGCTGAAGCACACAGAGGAACTGAAGCTTTATCCTGGGGCTGTTTGAGCTTCTAACGCTTGGGATCAATCGTGTCTTGAAGAAAATGTCATTCTGGCACTGCTGCTCTGATTAAACCCGCCCTCCTGCCAGCCTCGCTCAGTGACCACGGTGTTCCCACTGAATTCCTCCTCTCCTTTTCACATCCACTCCTCCTACAGTCGAGGAACACTTATTGGAATGGACCAGGAGAACAAATACAGAAAAATCCAGGAGCACAGCCTCTCCTGACCTATTCCCCGGTGCCACATCAAGCTTAAGCCATGACGCACAATCTGCCCAGTTCCTGTGGGCAGCGTTTTGAAAAGAGGGCACCTTACAGAGCTCACTTTGTAAGGCAGATAACCCTGGGGAAGGCTCCAGCCACTTCACAGAGGCTCTGGTTCAAATACTCATATAAAGATAGCAGAACTCCAGTTGGAGATGGATGACAGGTTCTGAATATATTTAAACCCCAAGGGCAGACTCAGAGAATTAAAAGAAAGATGCAGAAAAACTCTTTCTATTTCTCAGCACGCGTTTCCAGCACGCCAAAGGTTGTCTCACAGTTCAGCCCCCACAGCTCCCAAGCAGTTTCTCAGCACCATTTCCATCAGCAACCAGCAGGTCTAAATTTCAAGTTAGAATTCTAAAAACTAACTCAGCTCAGGAGAAGCAAAGCTAATCTAGGAAATGTGATCCCAGCTCTGCAGCGATGTTGGAACATCTCTGTGATCTGCTCACAGATTTTTGTGCTCTCGCTGCTGCCTTGACGCTGCTTTGCGGTGCCAGGAATCGTGAGCTGGTTCCCCGTCCTACTTTCCAGAACTGAAGGCAGGGATGAAAATAGAAAGAATCAATTCCTTTCCACTCCTGCAAGGCTGGAGAGCTTTGAACGGCACTAGAAATTAGCACGGAGGCTGTCAGAGAGCAAATGCTCTGGCTGGCAGAGAGCCCAGAGGGCTGTGCTGGAGAGCTGGGGGCACCAAGGTGAACAAAACTGTTAAATTTGGCACCATGGACCACTTTCCATTGGGAATGTCTAGGATGCCACATCCAGAGTGAATCAAGGTTGAGATGCTTTCCTAAGAAGCCAGACGATGTAGGTTTGACTTCTGCAGACTGAACAGGATCTAGAAATCAGCATCTGTCATTTCTGGGCATATAATCTGAAGTTTTGGCTGTTATTTCTAACTGAGGTCAGGCTCCCCACGCTCACCCATCTGTTTCAGCCCTCGGAATAACCTGAGCTATGGTGGGTCACGTGGAAGATCCCAGCAGATCAGCTCCTGTCTCTCCCAGGACCAAAGCAGCTGTCCAGGAGACAAAACAGAAGGCAGTCATGGATCTTCCCCAGGGATCTGCCATGCCACTTCTCCAGATTGTACACTGCAGCTCAAAGAACTGGAATTACTGCCTGGACTAACAGAGCACGATTTCCCTCATTTCACACAGTTCTCACTGGCAAGCACCACCCACGTCCTACAATTTTCTTACACACCAGGTAATGTTTTCTTACAATGCATTCCAGAGTTGGAACCCTTCCTGGATCACCTACAAACATGGCACTGCTGGGGAAGAGTCTGCAGGATGGAGTCCTCCCACTAATTCCTAAAATAAAAGGGTTTTTCATCCTTCATAGGACCTGTCTGGAGCCTCCTCATGAGGGGGCAGCTCCAATCTCTGCTCCCTGCGTCCGGGACAGCTCCCAGGGAACGGCTGGAGCTGGGCCAGGGCAGGCTCAGGCTGGAGAGCAGGGAAAGGTTCTTCCCCCAGAGGTGCTGGGCACTGCCCAGGCTCCCCAGGGAATGGGCACGGCCCCGAGGCTGCCAGAGCTCCAGGAGCGTTTGGACAGCGCTGCCAGGGATGCCCAGGGTGGGATTGTTGGGGGGTCTGGGCAGGGCCAGGAGAGCGATTTGATGATCCTAGTGGGTCCCTCCAGGTCAGGATGCTCTGTGGTTCCATGGTCCTCGTAAAGCTCAAGGGTAACAAAGTGAGAGGGAAATCCAAGCTCAGGAACTCCCCAATTTTTGGCTGTTAACACACACACACACACAAAATTTAGGCTCTGCAGAAGTTGCTAAGAGGAACACCAAAAAAATCCAGCTCTCCCTTGAACTAAGACAGGATTTCACCTGACTCAGGGGACCAGCACCACTGTTTGATCATTATTCACCACGTGAGACTCACGCCAACTTACCCTCACCAGGCAAGGCAGGAGCATGGAGCTGATAGAGACAGAGTTGCTTTTTGTCCTGTGTTTTTCTGCTTTGCAGAGGGAAATCCTCCACCACTCTGCTGAATCACCAGCCAGCTCTTGCTACCCAGTCAATTATTTCAGAACTATTGCACCTGCTATCCCTTCATTACTTTATTACTTCTGCTTGAATGGGGAAAACAACATCATAAACCCTGTGTATAAATCACTCTCCTAGAATAACAGCCAAGAAAATAGGACAGAGAGAATTCATTTGGACCATCCCTCTGCTCAGCACTAAGCATTATTCCACTGATCATTTTAGAAGAGGTTATAAAAACAAGTAACAATCTTTTAGTCTTTCTGGGGAATAGAATGAGCTTTTTCTCACTACCCAACTGCTGCCATTTCAGTTCAGTTCCAGTTGCTCTGTTCCAGTATGGTGAGCAGCTTCTGCCCTTTCTAGCACAAGACAACTTTATACATCTGAAAATAGCTACCATGTCTTCCCTTAACCTTTCACAGGCTTTTTGTCTTTATAGGTCAGTATTTCTAACCAGCACTCAGCTGCCTCCTTGTCCTCCAGACTCTCTTCCTTTGGTCTGCCGCTGCCTTCAGATGTGCTGCCACAGGCTGGTGCTGAAGCCTTTCCAGCATCACGGAGAATGTCAGGATTTCTGCACTCCAAAAAGCATCCTGTTAGCTTAGTTTAGGGTTTTCTTGCAACTGCATGACACTGTCCAGGCATGAGCAGCTTTTGATCCTCTAATGCCTGGATTCTTTTTCTAAGAAACAGTGAACCAGCCTCTGTCCTCTGCACATCATTTATCAGTTTCCAGCTCAAGCACTTCTCTCCAGCAAAATCCTTTAAACTTTCCTTTGGATGTTCTAGTTGTCTCCCAACCTTCTACCCTCTACTTTTGCTCCATCACTTCAATTCTCTCTCTCACCTCTGTCCTTCCTCTCTTGCCTGCATCCAAAGCAGCGTGGGCAGCAGGGGAGGGGGGTTCTGCCCCTGTGCTCAGGTGAGACCCCACCTGCAGAGCTGCCCCAGCCCTGGGCCCAGCACAGCAAGGACCTGGAGCTGCTGGAGAGAGGCCAGAGGAGGCACCAGGGGGATCAGAGGATGGAGCAGCTCTGCTGGGAGGAAAGGCTGGGACAGCTGGGATTGTTCAGCCTGGAGAGGAGAGGGTTTGGGGAGACCTCACTGTGGTGCTCCAGTGCCTGAAGGGCCTGACAGGAAACATGGAGAGAGACAATTTACAGGGATCTGGAGTGCCAGGACACAGTGAATGGCTTCCCACTGCCAGAGGGCAGGGTGAGATGGGATATTGGGAAGGAATTGTTCCCTGGGAGGGAGGGAAGGCCCTGGCACAGGGTGCCCAGAGAAGCTGTGGCTGCCCCTGGATCCCTGGAGGTGTCCAAGGCCAGGCTGGATGGGGCTTGGAGCACTCTGGGACAGTGGAAGGTGTCCCTGCCCATGGCAGGGAGTGGGACTGGATGGGCTTTAAGGTTTTCCAATCCAAACCATCCCATGATGGCCTTAACAGACAAAAAGAGAACACACAAGGACTCTGAAATCATATTAAAATATTTTACCTTAAGTTCTTAAGACAGTCTGAAGGCATTAACTGCATAAATCACCTACATAAAGTCTATCTTATGTTCCTCTTTCTATTTCTAGTGGGGTTCTAAAAAAATCCCGTAGAAAAAAAAAAAGTATGTTCTCACATTTTTTATACCAGTTTAACATCTACTTAGAATTTGGAGACCTCAAACAGCAGCACGAATGTGTCTTTCTAACAACCTGTGTTGCAACACATTTCCTTAAAATATCTATTTTAGCATTTTGTTTCATTGCAACTAATTAGCCAGACTATAGGCAAGTCTAGAGAAAACTAATTCCATACTGAAAAAGGTCAGGAATTTGAGGCTGATGGGCTGTACTCTTTAGACATGGGCAGACATTTGAATTCTATTACAAATAAATGTTTTGAATTGTGCTATAAATGTAACACTCAAGCTCAATTTTAACTGCAAAGCAAAGAGATTCACAGCTCCACAGAGATCACTGTTCAGGGGAAAACAACTCTGCCAGCTGGCAGAAAGGGAAGAGAGAGAAGAGAGACACTGAAATAAATTCCTGCCCCAGATAAAGAGGCAGAATTAGAACCCAGCCTTAGTGCACAGCAGTGTTCAAGGCCTTGCTCAATGTTTAGGCCAGGCTGGATGGGCTTGGAGCAACCTGGTTAGGGGAAGGTTCCCTGCCCATGGCTGGGGGTGGAGCAGGGTAAATTTGGAGGTCCCTTCCAACCCAAACCAGTCTGGGATACTGGTAATTTACAGTCTGTATGTTTAGCAGGTACATTTAAAATCATGCACTGCGCAGGCAGAAAGGTGGGTTTGAACCCTCCCCGGGTCATTTCCTCACGCCTGGATCAGTCACAAGGACAGGGATGGCTGACAGCAGCTCCACAGTGGATGTCACACGTTTGGGATGCCCTCAGTTTGTGGGGAGCTCTGTACTGAGCTCCCAGTTCATGAACCTGGGCAGGGAACAACATTAAATAGAGAGAAATAAACTCACAGGTCTGTTCAAGTGAGCTCCAGGGACCAGAAGTGCCTTAATAATCCCCAACAGAAGTTCAGAAACACTTCAGCAAAAATAATGCTTACAGGGAAACCAGGAAGATTATTTTTCACTGACATAACTTCTGAACCCTTATTGCCACAATTAAATTCTCCTGGCAATAACACAGATAAAACCCCACAGTTTTGGTACTATGAAAATGCCTGAATGGAGGCTTTCTATTGTATAGTTTAAATAAAAGTTATTATAGGTGCTAGGAAAGCAAGTGAATACAAGTATTTAAATTAGGTTTATTATTTTTACAGGATTTTTTTAAAGAAGTCTGGTAAAAAAAAAAGGTCTTAAAGACAGCAAAATGATAAATCAGAAATAATTTGAAGTAACAGCATTAAAGCATTGCCTTTAAGGCCAGTGCAATGATTTAGTGCTTAGTATAATGTCCGTGATGCACTTAGGGACAAAAGAATTAAATTTCAAGTCCGTCAGTCTCCAAATTTGCAGGAGAGAGATATAATGTCAAATGAATTAAAGAAGATGGATGAGCTGATGGATTCAAAGGGAGCAATCAGAGTCTTCAGGACACAGACAGATCTGGCAGCTGCAGAATGAGGATTGACAACCTAAAACGGCAAGAAGAGGGAAACCAACTCCCAAATACCAAAGCTCTGAAAATAAAGGTACAGAGAACCAAGGGTGGACTCTGAGCCCCAGGAGGAGGAGGAATGAATAACATTTTTAAAGGGATTTTAGAAGCCAACCTTCCATTTCCCATCAGTAGCACTAAGTGATTTCCACTTTGCTAACATCCTGCATTTAAGCATAACTCCTCCCAGATACAAAAACCAGCCCTGCAATAAAAACCTGCCACAATTGACTAGAGGACAGAGCAAGGAAAGCTGGTGGAAGTCTGGGATGGATCCGCTCAGGCGGACAAGGAGCACGCGATGTTTTCTCAGAATGCATCAATCACACAGAAAACCCAGAGGATCCAGTGCTACCAGGGAGTCTGAGCCTCTCAGACATGCTTTGAGAGAGGAAGGAAAATGCTTTTAATTCTCTTACCTGGGGGAATTTGCGTTTGATGGAGATCAGAGCCCCCTCCGGGAGCTTGGCGAGCTCCGAGTCCCGCACCGCGTGCACCGTGGTGGCTCTGGGCTGGTGGGTCAGGGCCTCCACCTGCAACAGCACAGGGACACAGCATCAGCGACAGCCCCCAGCCTGTGACAGACAAACACCA
>VWPU01004924.1:0-95225 GCA_013398955.1 Callaeas wilsoni
TCCATCCAGGTAGTTGTTTCATCCTACAAGGCGGTCAGGGTGGTTAGGCATGACTTACCTTTTGTGAATCCATGCTGAGTACTGATCACCTTCTAGACATCCATATGGATAGAGACAGCCTCCACCTTAATTCCCTTTGACCTGTGTATCAAAAGCTTTCTACTTTACGTCTGGTTTTTTTTTTCCCCCCACCCATCACTGGCAGTTTTCCTTGGACAGGGAGAATAAATTATGTGTCATTTTTGATGGAGATGTGTCAGATGAAGTGGTGTGATGTGACTCAGGCTTGTTTCACTTGCAATATGTGCTTCAAGTTTGAAGCAAGCCAGGCCTCCAGAAGTGGGAGCCACATGCATGAACTCCCTGCTCCATCCTCCTCCTCTCTTTCTCCTGGGTGGCTGAGCTGTGTGCCTGTGGTCAGTCCTGGCTGTGCCCATCCCAAGGGCACAGGGGTGTGACAAGTCCCCTGAACTCAGGCAGTGTGGTTCCCCCACCTCCTCTCAGAGGCACTTAAACTGACCAAGCCCAGAAATCAAGCTGGTGGAATGTGGGGCAGAGAAGTTAAAAGAGAGAGGAAGAGTTTGCCCTGTGTCTTCTGTTGTGATTTCCTAAACAGTATTGACCAAAGAACATTTCATGGCACTGAATTCTAACACATGATCTCAGCCTTTTCCATGAGTCCCCTGGCACATCTATGCATCTTTAATGAGTGGGGAAGGCAGAAATGTGACTAAAATGTAAAACCAGGGACATCCTGTTGTTCACAGTAACAGGTTAAATGCTGCAGAATTCATCCCTGTTACACAGTTCTTTCTTGATACAAATCTTCCCAGAAAGGCCTTGAGGTCAAAATTTACCTGAAAGGAAAGAAGGAAAAGGAGAATGTCCAGAAAACATTCATTAATTCAGACCAGTGTTCTAAATAATAAATATTTCAAAAACAGCCAAAGGACAAAAACTGCAATAAACCCTGATCAAGGTCACCATTTACCTCGACATAAATATCCTCTGAACAGAGTCAGACCTTTTTTTTTTGCTTGAGCAAAGCTTAATAGAAAGACTTCCATGCAAATGTCATTTAGCAAAAGGAAACAACAGCAGGAAAGCCCCTCAGCCAGTCCAAATTTAAAACCATTTAAAATTAGTTTAAAATCATGACCCCTTGAGATAAGTATTTCATCTAGGCTGAGTGACATGTATATTACATACAGTGCTTTAAAACCCAGAGTGAGAAAAGATCTCCTGACTTCAACATATATATCACATTTGTGAACGTTGGCTGCTTTGCTTTCATTACACTTCCCTTCCTTGTCATCACCCCAGCTAAAATAAAGCAACCCCCAGGCAACTTTCACAAACACACAGTGGGAAGATTAAACCATGACAATATGTGGGGTCAAAGTCAACATTACACAGCTCCATTTACTTTACTTGAATGTGACTCACAAAACATACACAGTAGGAAGTGCATATTTGAGGGACTTTGGGAACTTTCTTAAATTAGCTTCAATTATTTGCTCAACACTGGTCCTTGGCATAGAACATGTGAAAGAAGAAGTAAAAATTTTAATAGTAAGTCCTCTGATTTATGAAAATAAAGAAACAGAAGCCTTTATTCCATTCCCCACTCGCTCTCATTTCCAGTAGTTGCAGCTTATCATCACTTTGGAGCAGCTCCCCATATGTAAAAGATTCCCCAGTTCCCTGTTTCTAAGTCGCCTTTACCTCTGTAAATGTCCAAGGAACATGAGACAATTGAAAGTCAAGCTGACGTTCTCTGAAAGGGCAACCTTTTTTCCTAGTCAATAAATAAAACATTGAAATCCTCTTCTGACAGCCTTGGAATTGGACCTCTAGCACTAATGCAGAAGCTGTGATTTAAAGTTGTGGGCACAAATCTCTCCTCAGTTACAGCAATGCAAATCTTTAATTTCAAGGAAGTCATCAGAGTGACTTTGGGAGAGAGTTGCTGGACTGGCTGTGGATGAGATGAGACCTGGGTCTTGTCCCACAGTCCTTTGAAGCATTACCCCTTGGATCCCAACACTGCATTTTCACATTTATAATTATGCCCCTATTATACACATCTTCACAGAGGAGCAAAATCTGTGAAGAACACCCACAAATGCTTTTGAATCTGTGTGGAAATCTAGCAGTGCAAATCAGCAAGAAACACTGCTGAGTTTTCCTCCCTAACCTGTGACATGCATTTGAAAATGAAGAGGTTATTTTTAATTATAATTGGCATTTTTTCCCCTGGTTGTCCCAGTGAAGGCATTTATCTTGCTAAAAAAGTGGTGCCACTTATAACGTTGCTGCAATGGGAGCTCAGTGGAGGAAGCTGTGAACAGGCCTTTAGGGAGCTCCAAAAAGCATCTGTTAGACTGCAAAGTTTAAAGCCAGGGAATTTGGTTTTCCCAGTCCTTCTAAGGATCTCTCAGTAAGAGGGAAAGAAGAAGGACCTTCTCCTCTGCCTGTACTCCAGCCGTAGGGTTGGGCTTTATGGGCTGCTCTGCTTTAGGTGGACACCTCCATGCCGGGGATGCAGCTCCACTCCCAATCCCCCAGGCCCAAACCCTCAAGCTGGGACATGTTGCAGCCCCATGGCAAAGCATACTGAAGTGATGTGCCTTGCTCTCTCACTCCTACTTTTCTCTGGAAAGAAAACATAGGTCCAAACTTAAGTTCAGACTCCTGAAACCAGTCCAAGATTTCCCTTGGCAGGTCTGTCTGCTATTGCCATGTGCTGTACCTGGCTCCCTCTGCTTGTCCCCTTGCCCTTCCTTACCCCTCACCCTGCACCAGCCCCTGCTAAGTCATCAAATGTGGTTCAGGGATATATGAACATGGTCGGAAAATGCATTAAAGTGCAGAAAACACACGTTTAAATTAGGAAGTGGCATCGGTTCGGCAGAGTGCAACTCTTTTCCTGGGGATGCAAATATCAGCACAGCAAAGCACTTTCTGAATCAGACAAGCTATTAATATTTTTAAGGGCTTTGAAAATAAATTTGAAGATTGGGAGAATATGCAGCATTGCAAAAAAAAATCTCCTGTGAAGCTTTCTGTCCTGGGATTCTCCCTGAGTGCAGGCACAAGTCCTGTCCCAGCTTTTGCAGTGTCTGCTGAACCAGTCTGTCCGGAGGTGATAATAAGTGCCAGCTACAGCAGAAGCAACACCACATTTCTGTTTTTCTCTGCAAACAAACATTTAAGCCCTTCTGGCAGGACTATCATGCCACAGGGGGAAAAATGCCCATGGTCATGACATCTCTCAAATTTTAGTAACTATCTGTACCAGGAGTGTAACATCCCCTGCAGGCAACCCGATTGACACATCACATCTCTCAGCATTATCCTATTGAGATGACTCCTGTGAGCTACAGAGATCTCTGGGAAGCCTCCATTCTCATGACCTGGTGTGGAGGAGACAATTATGCAATCTCTTCTGGGTTGTGGAGAAGAGCCTGAGGATGCTGAGGGCTGGGAAAACAAAACCAGGGCAGCAGAACTAAAGCCCAGCAGTGAGCCTCAGTGCCATCAGGCCTTGTGAGATCTCCCCAGCAGCTGCAGAGGATGCTGATTGCTTCTGTAAGGACCACTTTGGGAGGAGCTCTGCCTACTGGTGGGTGATACCAGCGGCTTTTTAAAGCTAGAAGTTCAGATCTTGTACTGTTGTGTGTTAGCATTATAATAGTTGGGTAAAACTGCTTGGGCAGTACAAAGTGTACAGGAACGGAAACTGCAGCTGTCCATGTAGCAGCAATGGGCTACATACACTCATGGATGCAGCAGAATTGGGATTAGATATGTAGTTTATTGGGATGGTATCTTATAATTTCAGAAACCCATAATGCCAGGGCTGAAATAGAAATATCCTGCACCCACTACCAAAACAGGAAAAAAATGTTTTCAGCTAATGTAGGAAAAAGTCAGGAGTTCTGTGCAAGGGATAAAAATTATGTTGTAATATGGCCAAACAAACAAAAAAAAAAAGAGTAGAGAGTGTTCCTTCATGGAGAAATCAATTTTGAGGTTATACCTGCTTTAGCAGTGCCCAAGGGAAAAGTAAACAAAGGAACTCTGCGGCATTATACAGAGCCCAAGCCAGAAGGTAAGGCCGGGCAGAATGTTCCCAGAAAATAAATATAGCACATCAAAAGCAGGCAGGCAAATAGGATTTGACTCACGGCCTGGTTAAGGCACAGTTCCCCTTCACAGGTAATACAGGGGCTGCCTTTTTACCAACTTGCAGGCAAACTTCTAACCAAAACAAAAAAAATTTTACCAGAGATGGAAATCCAGAGTTCTGGTCAGAAAAGTGGACTGGGGAAGACTTTTACTTCATTATGAAAACACAGAAGAAAATACACCTGAAGATTCAGGTGCAAATAGCAGCAGCAAATAGCGGCATCCATCAGAATAAACAACATTCAATCTATGCAGATCAGCTGAATCTATCAGGTTATGGTAGAGATCAATTTTTTCTTTCAAGTTGTTGAACATTTTGTCATTTGTGCATACAGAGTTAGGTGGGACCTGGGATCAGAAAAATGAGGGTAAAGCAAAAAAAGAAGGTGGAAAAATTGTGCCTGTATATATAAACTAGCTCAGTTGGACCTTCCCAAACAACCAGTTTGTATTGGATTAAAATAAAAGTTCAAGTTAGTCTTATGTCCTGTTTGGACCTGCTGGCTCACCATGCATCACAAAAGCACATGTATTTTTATTGATTACCCCCTTCCACACTACTACGTTCAGTTCTTTTTGCTGCATTGTTGCATTGATTTCTCCTGCCCAAATCACACTATTGATTTCCCTGCTCCTGTTTCACATCTGTGCTTCTTTCAGCTGCCCAGTTGATACAGTAGGGAAAGTGTGAGATTAATGCTCAGCTCGCAGACACACATGCCTATGAGGAATCTACCCACAAGGATAAATTCAAGGCCACTGTTCTCTTGCTGGATCTGTGCATAATGTTATATGTGGGATTTTTTTTCTAGAATCCAAGGATTACATGGAAGTATAAAATGAGGATTGTGTGCAATCCTCTGCTCTCGTTCTTCATCAGGGCAGCAACAAGCAGTTCAAGGCTAACACTGAGCTTTCAGCTGTTCTGCCAAAAATATGCTGAAGGTCAGTTTTAGTTAAAGTTTCTAAGACACAGCTGAAAGCAAGACTTTTCTGCCAAGAATGGACTAGGCTTCCAGCTGAGGACAGGACTTGCAGTTGCAGTCAGTTTTTAAGGGAAGGAAAGCACCTGATACATCCCACGCCACATATCTGGATTTTTTCAGATACTCTGCACCAGAGATGTTGAAGTTGTTGGGAAGTCATCTCCTGACTGTGGATGCAGTGGTTAATTACGTATTTCAATCTTTAATTTTTTTTTTCTTACCTTGAAATGTACAACTTTAATTGTAAACTCAACAGTTCTTAGCGACAACCAGAAATTTGACATGTATCAGCAGCGTTCATTTTTTTCAGATTTTAGGTGAGAAGGTCATAGAATCACAGGATCACAGATCATTCTGGTTTGGAAGGCACCCACAAGGATCGTTGTGCCCAACTTCTGGCCCTGCACAGCACCAACCCCAATAATCCCACCATGTGCCCAATAGCATTGACCAAACCCTTCTTGAGCTCCATCAGGCTGCTGCTGTGACCACTGCCCTGGGGAGCCTGTTCAGTGCCCAACCACCCTCTGGGGGACGAACTTTTTTGTAATATCCAACCTAAACCTCCTCTGACACAACTTCAGGCCATTCCCTCGGCTCCTGTTGCTGTCCCCACAGAGCAGAGATCAGTGCCTGCCCCTCCTCTTCCCCTCACAAGGAAGTTATAACTGCAGTGAGGTGTCCCCTCAGTCTCCTCCAGGCTGAACAGACCCAGTGCCCTCAGCCGCTCCTCATACAGCTCCCCCTCAAGGACCTTCACCTTCTTCATTGCCCCCCTTTGAACACTCTCTAATAGTTTAATATCTTCCTTATATAGCAGTGACAAAAATTTGAGATATTCCACAAGAGAAGGAGTGTGTTTTTCAGAGCTGCTTTAATATTTAATAAAATTACATTCAAAGTAATCATGTATGTGCTGTTTCAAGCAGAGACATTTCCACATAACGAACTGAGCAATTCTGTAACATTTAAAAGATGATAGTCAGAATAGTTTGTTGAAATTCATCATTGATACAGAGAAAATATGTTCTGTTTTTACATGAGATGCTGTTACAAATTGTACATGATAAGATGTTTAGTACCCAGCAATTATTTTGTAAGTAGAAATGATTTCTCTTGAATTATAAACTGTTGCTCTACATACAAAATAATAACCTCTTGCACAATGCTGTTTCTTTCAGTCACTTCTAAGCTGAAGCAAGAGAAAAGGTACACATAAAATAATCCTACCAAAGCAAGAATGGACAATTTGAATGCATGGGGGAAACAGTGTTGTCTGATTATTATTACTGTGCAGTTTCACAGGTCCCTTGGATGTTATTTCCTATCAACTTTATAGCTCTTTCATCCAAACCCCCACGAATTTGTAACAAAATGTTGTAGCCACAAGGGAGTTATTTTCCTTTTCATATGAAAATCTCACGGTTACACTATGAAAATGGTGCTGCTTAACAATCTTTATGTGATGCTAAACATTTGACAGGCCTGTCTGTGACCACCTTAGAGAGGATTTACTAACGCAGGGAGGTGAAAGCAGGAGCTCAGCATCACCTTACACTGAGCTACTCTTGCAAATCAATCACAAAACAAGGTGTTCAAAAACGTTTGCCCAGAGCAAGAAAAGCAGCACCAGTATTGGTCCTAGGAGAAAAGGTGAGGGTGAACAAGCTGTTACCTTCTTGATTGCAGGACTGGAGGTAGCAATTACCCACCACAGAAACACCAGCTTGCCCAGCTGGGTGGGACTGGTAAGCTCTGTGTAACTCCCAGTGCCAGACCAGCTCTTCTCAGGTGTTTGGAGGAGCTGTTGCTGGGAACAGAGGATACCTCTGCTCATATTCAAGTTATACCAGCTGAAGAAAAGTAAAAAAAAAGTCACATAGGTCCTTGAGTAAATATTGGAGGAGAAGCTCCTCTCCCTCATGGGTGCGCCCTGCAGCTGTCTGGAGCAGGTGCTGGTCCCCTGGATGTGCACATTCCCAGGACGTGCTCTTCCACCATGACCAGGTGTCACAGTCCAGGGCAGGGAGAAGAAGAGGAAGCCTTTGCATTTGGTGGTTTCATTTCACCATCCAAGAGCAGCAGGATGGTCAGCAGGATTTCCTGTAGTGGAAATAAATGCTGGGATCATGCAGATGATGGTGAAGTCCCACAGGTCTACTGAGGTCCCATGGGGCCTACTGATGAAGGGCATGACAGACCGTGACATGTGGACTAAATTAATCTAAAGATTCCTTTTTCAGGTTGCCTTTAGCTCGAGGTGAGTTTTCTGCTTGGTGTTTTCCCCAAGTTCCATCATATAGGTGAGGTAGTAGGCATCATCCCGGTCAGCTTGTGTGCACTATTGCAGCTGGCTGTGGGCATCCAAGCAATTTCCCAAATAAAGCTTGGGGTATAAGGAACATGAAAAGCAATGTGAATTTTAAGCTGCTCTTGAAAATGCCCTGAAACAGCTTGTTTTCCTGTCCTAACCTCTGTTAGAGGGTTTGTAACATCCTTCCAAAGGCACAGATCTGGTTTAATGGCTGAGGCAGTTTTAATCCCAGTCAGAGCTGCATCAGCAGATAATCTGCACTGCTGGGGGACATTGACTGTCTACCTCACATCTGTGTGATCAACCCATGGCTCTTTATTATTCTGGTATTTTCAGCCCTCATCTTCTCTAGCCAGCAAGTGATCTCAAACCACTGCTTTCTAGCTTTTAAAATCAATTGATAAATAGCATTCCTCTTTTCTCCAAGGAATCAATGCACAATTACTTTGAACTGTTTCAAGAAAATAGGATTTTTGAGATACTATATCCTCCCTTCAACAAGCTTGATTTAAAAAGCAAAGAGAAAGAAGAAGCACAAGTAGCACAGCAGACTTGACAAAAATGTGGATGTTCTGCAGTCAAGTTATTTTGTGAAACTGCAATCTTTGCTTTTAATCTCAATTGTTTCTTTCCCTTGGTCACAGACTCCTGCGTCCACAGGAGAAAGTGGAGTTTTCAGGCTTTCCAGGGTGTGTTTTAAATCCTAGGATGTAAACAGTATGGTATTTTTTGGGAATTACCCATGAAGAAATTCAGAAGAAGAAATTAATCAGATGAAGCAGCAAGTTTTGAATTTCATGTGTATAAAACCTCAAGATCAGAGTGTCTGGTGTAATGAGGGAATTTATGCACATCCAGGATGTCTGATGAAGACTTTCCTGCCACCTAAGTTTTCAAAATAGGCATAAAGAGCTGCAGCACTGGGTCCATCAGCCAGTGTGAAACTCTGTAGTTGTGTTTTCAGTGTCCACAGAGGAAAGCCGTAGACTTTGCCCTAGCAAGGAGCTTGCATTTGGGAGATGGACCCAGTGTAACAGGAATTTGATTCTAGAGGAAAATCCATACACATAGACTCACGCCTGACTATTGTAAGAAATAACATTTTGAAATATCTTTTGATATGATACACCACAATGCCATAACATCATCAAGGAAAAGATGCTTTTCTTCTCTTCTTAGACAATTTTACAATTAAGCTACTTTGAGATTACCTGGCACTGATAGCACAGGGCTTTCCAGAGAGCTTAAACCAGGTTTTCTTGCAGCACATCTTCCTCTTTGCAAGTCTGACCCAAAGAATACACAGGAATTTCCTGAGCTGCTTTCTTGGAAGAGTTCCTGTCTAAAGTAGAGGAGCTTTCCAGGGACTTACCTTAAAACACTATTTGAGTGTTTCAAAGAAAGGACAGAATAAAACCTTAACTAATGAAAAGGTAAATTATGTTTAAGGTTTTAGTTTCAGTTCAGGATCTGTCTAGAATCATAACCCTTTTCCAATACATGACCCAAAGCCTTAATTATTTATTTTCCTACTTACCAAGGGAAACAGCCATTAACCCAACAATTCAGTGTAATATAGTGATGGTAGAAGCTAGAAGTTAGACATAAAGAGCAAGAACATAAATGTGGAAGACTTTTTAACTGCAGAGAATTAGGAAACTATTAAAAGAGAGGATATACAGAATAAAGGGGAATAATTCTAAGAAGCCATGATTATAATTTTATTAGGCCTGGGAGTTAAATAAAAGTGAAAACTTAAGAGGAAAGTCAAAACAATTGAATTTTAAGGGTCACTTCTATGAGAATAACTGAGGTGGATTTGGCTCAAGTGCTATGGTCTGCAATCTCAAGGAACACTGAGTCTTGCAAACAACCTCAGGGCTCTTTGTCCTCATGCAAGCAGGACACACACATCTTTAAATCCAGGGGAGCCTGCAGTTTTACCCAGACTAGTTAAGGAAACAGCAAGTTTCCCTGAAAATCACTGGGGCGAGGTGCTGGAAGAAAAATGTTCAAACTGATAGTAAAGATGCTACAGCAGAGGAATATAAAATAATGCCCCCGACTGCAGGACTGCACCCTAGCCTTACATCATTTTGAGCACATTTCTCCTCCGTTTAATACTAAAAGATAAAAACCCAAGGGATGAGCTGCTCAGAAAGCTGCATCTGGGAGCAGTCAGGCAAAGGACGCGGTAAGGCCATCCCTCCCCGCCGGCACTTCTTGCTGTGTGGCTTCCCCTGCACTCTGACAACCTCTCTCCGTGCTTTCCATGTGACAGGCAGGGAACATCGCTCCCAGTTTCACCTTGCAAGGCTCTTCTGTACCAGCATGTAAGGAGCTCCTTCCCTCCTCCTCACGGGAAGGAAAATGAAACAATCCTTCCAAGAAACGAAATGCGCTGAGTTTGCGTGCACCGCTGGAGACCTCAGGAGACCGAAGTAAATGAATAAAAGATCTTCAAAGATTTACGACAACAATTGCTGGGATTATTCTGAGCGTAGCAGAGCGGGGAGGCAAGGATGGAGTTGATAAAGGCAGTTAAATTAAATTTATAAACAGTACAGACATTGCCAAGAAAATTAGGATAAACACAAAGAAATTCTTTAAAACCCCAAGAAATTTCCAGCAACTAATGAGACTTCAAGGCATGACAATAGAAAAGTACAGATGAAACTGATATTATTCAGAAAGATTTTTGTTTCATTGTTCGCAATAGAAGCTGAAGGTCATTTCCTAGTGATTGAGATCTATTTTCCTAGGAGAGAAAGAAAAATGTTAAAAGGTTTCATGATTATACTGGAACAGATAATTAGGCAGTAAGAAGTTGCACAGGTTGACAAGGTGCTGGACCCAGAAGACTTCCAGGCACAGAAAAATGAATGAGACAGAGACAGGAATTTGTGGGTTGGAGCAGAGGAGAGGATTTGGCAATTACACTACAACAGGGACTCAGTTCTGCCACCAAAACAGCTGTATCCTAAACAGCTCTATCCAAAACATCTGCATGGATCCGGCAGTTATGACAGAGAGCATCCAGGAGATGTGTGACTTCCCCGGCAGTAGAGAAAGCCAAATGGATGATTTCAGACACTTGATGTAGCACTAGATCCTGGTGTTTCTCAGTCAAGGCTTGGCAATTTTATTCAGAAGATGGCTGGGACACCACAGAGCATCAGCAGAGGATGGTGGAGTAAATCAGCTCCAGAGGGAACTGGTAGAAATCTAAATCAAAGTATTGTGTAATTTAAAGTTTGTATTAGGCTATGAAGGTAAGAATTACCTTGTTCATATTTCCTTTCGCAGTGCTAGTTAATCCTGTGATATATTAGTCTTTAAATATTTCAGTAACAGGATTATTAATTAATTATCAACTCATCCACTGGCAAGATAGACTGTAAGGTCTAAATGACCAGCTCGGAGGAAATACTTGTGAGTTCAATTCTGATTCCAACGTTTCTCATTGAGTGGCTTAAGGCAAGCAGTTTGACCTCTGAAAGACCTAATTCCCTACACAAGAAAATTCCTTCCTTTTCTGATACAGCTGTAACTTCAGCAATATATCTTTAACTGCACTTATAATCGTTTGTCTGGCCTGGTCAGGATGCTTCTTCTGCTCCAAGCCAAATTGAATTTCCCCTCAGTAATGTTAACTGCCATTTCTATTGTCCCTTTCTCAGACAGATTTAACACACTGCTCCTAGGACTAGCTTGATGTCAATGGGCAGAGACCAACTGATGGCCTCTGTGGACGTTAGAAAAAGTATAAAAGCCTGTACATGAAGATGTGGTTATTCCTCATGGTCTATTCCTCAGCCTATTCTGAAAGATGTCAGGAGACCCTACTGTCCTACAGGCCTATTCTGTCAAGGCAGGGTCAGCTTCATACTTCACTGTTTAATCTCAAATGAATTGTAGCAGGCTATTTTGGAACAACTTATGCCATGAGGCTGACTATTTTATTGCCACCTTCATACATTAAAAAAAAAAAAAAAAAAAAAGGAAGGCTCTTTTTGTGTGTGTCCTGGGTTTTTTGGGAGCATCTGCAAGGAAGTCACAGATTCTCAAGGGTAACATTCCTTCCTATGGGCATTACTGATTATCCTGAGTTAGATGGGTATTCACCATCACTGACCAGCTGTCACAGGGTTTTCTTCAACAAGTGAAAGATTATGGACTTCACTGGAGCTGTATCAATTTATACCCCAGGGAATGGAAATCAGTTGCCCCTGTACATTTTTTCTCAGCATGTGGCAGGTCAGGACAGATAAACAGAGTCTTGTATTCTAAAGATTATGATTTCTTTAATCCCCATGTAAAGAGAGGATTCTCTCTGAAAACTCCATGCTTTGCCAAAATTCAGCCCAAGCTACAGCCTGAGTTTTCCCCTCTTGGAACTGAATGTTGCATGCAATCTCATCTGAATGTTTGTTGCAAGGACAGTCTCTCTGTTTTGCCAAATAATATTCTCCAGCTATGGATACCTGAGCACGGTACCCAGCTTTCAGGAAGGTCAATCTCTTTTCATTTCTCTTATCTTCATGGGTGCTCTGCAAATATCAGGCCAATTCCATACCTAGAGTTAGACTTAGTAGTCTGCTAAATACCTACAGAAAAGTGTGGACCACGTGGCTAGAAGATGTCATCACAAGTGGCCACTTGATCTAAAGGACTGTCAAACAACTAATAAGCCAAAGATCTTCCAAACAGGCTTTTTTTATGGACTGAAAACACTGCTCTCACTTGATGCTTTTTGACACAATAGAGAGCTCTGAATTGTGAAGGGGATGGCTCCTTCCTAGGAGCCTTGTAGGCAGTAGATTGAAAGAGTTTTAAATACGTTGTGCAGAGGCTCTGCTTAGAGGCTGCTGGTAGGTTAGAGCTCAAATACTGCCAGCAATTTGGGTCTGGCTGGATCATCCTCAATATACAGCACCAAGATTTATACAGATTGAAAGCTACCTGAAGGCATGGGATAGAGCAGCCTGACTCATCATCAATATTGAAGGCACCTTAATAAGGTTAAAATATTGACAAAGAAAGGATTTATTAATGTTGGTTACTTGTGCCACAAATATCATCCTAGCAAAATGGGCTAGCAAAAAGCCCATGTTTCTCATATAAGGATAATTATCTTTTCTGGAGGAAAGCAGGCATGGGTTGTTTACACACTGGGAGATAAAAACAAGCCAAGCTAAACGTGTCCTACACTGTTGTGTCCGTTGCACTGAGACAGTACTTTCTAATGAGTCTAGCTCATACTTTAATGATGGACATCTAATTTATTTTATCTTGACATGACAGACCTGGCATAGTAATATCTGGCAATTAGTCACACTCCAGTGACCCTTAACTTAAGCAGTTTGCAGTGAAATGCAGGTTCTGATATGTCACCGCCATTTCCTCTAATTCCTTATACAAAGGAGTAGCAGAAAAAGCATTAAAATACTAAATCACCTATTGCAAAATGCTGCACCATCAGCTTCTGAATCCTATTTGGCACTGCTAAATTACAGAACAGCACCACTCCAGTACGTGCTCTTACTGGCTGATTATTTTGTTAAACAGAAAACCAAAACCAAAATTGTTTGCACAGTTACAAACTAATGCGGGATTCAATAGCATTGGCCAACATATAAAGATAAAGCAAAGCTTTAATAGGTCTGATTTGCTTTATCTAACAGGTATTCAACAGATAAAACAAAAAACAAAGCTTGGGAAAAGGAGAGATATTTATTGCCAGCACCACTCCATAAAAATGGTGCTGCTTGGTTTTGTTTCAGGAAGGCGAGGTCACAAACAGCAGTGGTCCTGCAGGAGGTAAATTTGTGGTCAAGGGCAGCTGTCCCAAAGGTAAAGCAGAGCAGTTCTGGTACCCAAGAGGGAGAGGAGTAAAGGGTTCGGGGCTGCTCTTCCAACCCCAATGCTATGTGGCAAGGCTTGCTACAAGCAGAGGTGGCTGGTCCCCAGGACACAGATCAGAATCACAAAATCACAGAATATTCTGAGTTGGAAGGGACCCACAAGAATCATCAAGTGCAGCTCTGAAGCTCCCTAGAAGTGTTCATCTTACTTCTGTGAGTGGGTGATGGTGTACAGGCCCCAGCAGTGATTCCAAGCTCTTGTCTCTGTGTGTGGGACTGGGGTGTTTCTCATCCCCGCAGCAGGAAAGGGTTGGACCTGTGCACTGGTCACCTTTTCCCAAGAATTCGGGAAAGTAGATGGACTTCCAAGAGGAAAAAGCAGCACACTCTTCCAGGTAATCTTTACGGATGATGAGGCACCCAGGCCACCCTGTGACACCCACCCACTGCTGGAAGTGACACAGCCAGTAAAGACCAAGCCTTCCATGTGGCAGCACAGGGCACCCAGAGGCTGCTAAAACTCAGAGCACATTTCATTCAGCACTCCCATGGGAGGGATCTGGAACCACGTGTTGCATCTATTTGTATAAATCACCACTAAGTTTCCCTGGGAGAGGAAGTGATGGGAAGGGTTCCCCTTAGGAAGGGCCACTTAAAAGCAGGATTTTGCTGTGCAGAGACTTGCAGGAGGCTGTGGCATCCCCGGCGTGTCTCCGTTCCTTGTCTCAGAGTGGCTGCTGAAGCTGAGCCAGGGACACCTCTGCCAGGGGAGCTGGCAGTGCCAGGACTCTTCGGGGCAGAGCCTCGAGGCAGGACAAGGCCACGGGCACAGGCTGAGGAGGAGGGTGGAGATGTGATGCCTTCATGCTTAATGCACAACAGAGGAAGGGCAAGGGGCTGGCAGCAGAGCTGTGACACCGGCTGTGCACAGGGAGCTGCAGTCCAGGGCACAAAAATGGAGAAACATGTTTTCCCTTTGCTTTTCCCCCCTGGCAATAAGTGCTACCTGTCAAAACGGTGGGTAAAGCCATTTCAGACAGGAATGTAATTTACAGTTTGAAGGTGTCCCTTTGAGCCTGTAAATTCCTTGGGGCAGGGATTTTGGTTTTGATCCGACATGTTAACCAAATGTAAAGCATTGAGCGTAACAATCTAGAATTTCCTAAAAGATAAAGAATAATGATAATAATTTCCTCCTTCCCCCCATCTCTAGAACATGTATCTTGCTATTACAAAGCTCTTTGCTTGCAAGAAGAAAGCTATTTATAGGTTGAAACAGATTTGCAATCATGTGTGATAGAGAAGGAAACTGAGGAGAAATATGCAAACCAAAAAAAGCAATGGCAAAAATTTGCATAGTTCTTTAAAGTTTTCTTCAAAAGCTTCTGCAGAATGCAACCATCTGTTTTTTTAAGAATATCCTATGGGGGTAGCATGAGGGCTCTCTCTTCTTTTTCCTCTTTTTTTTTTTGCTACTTGTGGAACCGCCTCTCCCTTTAGGAGAGAAATGTGTGTAATCGTAAACTATTAGAGACAGACATCTGCATAGTAACCTGTACTGTTGTATTCAATTACTCTAAGTATTTTAAAGCAGTTAGTATGTGCCAATTTATCTCATGATGAAAATGTTTGTCAGAATAATATGTTTTATTCTAAGCACCTGCTATTTAATGTTTGAGAGAGCTGGAAGTGTAATGAGGAAAGAGGAAAATATATGCTTGCAGCTCAAACATGAGCTGCAAAGGCAATTCTGGGGTGAGAAGTGGCACAGCTGAATGGAGACTAAACCATTTTCCCTCCATTTGTAAGCCAGGCACAGAATGACAAGCTAATTCCCAGGAGTCGAATGCGACAGGCATGGCCATTACTGGGGCTAGTTCATCTCTCAATCCATGCCTCTGTCTCAAGGAAACGATGCAAAAACAAAACCCGAAGCGTTTTTGTTGCCTGCATGACCCACCTCTGTGCCTGGTACTTTGTCAGAGGGCCCAGGGAGTCTACCTGGCCCCACAGGGAGCCCCTGCTTGGGGCTGAGTGGGGATGGGGGCTGAAATGTGCTGGGAAGAGATAGCAGGAGCATTGATTGTGTGAGTCCTCTGCAGAAATGCTCCTGAAATCCACTGCAGCTTTGAAAGCACAAAGTCCTCTCCCATTTCTATGCCAAGATGGTCAGTTGAGCATCCAGGCAGGTAGTTCACAGCATCCAAGTTGGGATTTTAATCAGCTGCTTGAGGCCATCTGGGATTTCCAGGAGTGAGGGTGTGTGGAGAGTTGCCGGGATGAACCACACGTAGTCATAGAGTTATTGGTGGAACTTCATTTATTGATTATTATAGGCTTGGTTATGTACATTAGTCAGCTTGTTCACGCGCCACTTAGCAACTTATGATTGGATAATAGCTATTATCACGCGTATCATGGTTAATACAGATTGGCTATAGCTAAACAATCATGCTATTGCTCTATTCTTTTCTTGTGGCTACATGCTTCTGTTTTCCCATCCTGTCTTCCTATCTTGTTACTTTCCTACCAGTGACTTTGTTTCTTCTTTCTTGCTTATTCAGGCTAATCAAGGGTGCTGAGGCCTAGGTTGTGCACATTCCAATGAGCAGCTCCCGTGAGAAACTGCTCTCAGTATCCATTTTCTCTGAGAAACTGCTCAACAATTACTGAAACCTGGGTTGTGCACGTAGCCCAGCTCTGTATGTCCTTGCTCAGAGAGCCATTCTTCTGCAAGGGTGGGCCTGGAGAATGGCATGTGGGGCAGGTGACATTTATGGAAACTCAACGTGCCCAGCTGCCATTCCCTTCATACTTCCAGCTTTCTTCTGCTGATGGGCCAGGAAGGACTGGTGTGCTGTGGTGGAAATGCAGCAAAGACATCTGCTGCTTTGATTTCACTCCCAGTACTCCTCTGCAACGGCTCAAGTGATCATCATCTTGAATGGATCACTGAGTGTATGAAGACACCTATATAGGTTTAAAAATGAGATTTTCAGATTCGGGTGCCAAAAAACTGGATATCTGAACTCATCTTGAACCACATAAACAAATTGGTTTGGTTCCATACGGTCTGAGCAGGCAACAGTTCCCAAAGTCAGTCTGTTGATTTAGATGCTCACTTTCACATTTGGGAATTAATTTTAGACATCCATTTTTTTCAACTCCTGGCATAGCTCTGCAGGATTCACATGAAGGCTCTGGTGGATTTCTAAGCTCACACTTCCAGCCGTTTCCTGCCTGGAACAAATCATAAGTTTCAGCCAGCCCTTCTGCTGATGGAAATTTGCAGGGTTTCACGGGCTGAAATGCGGAAGGGATGCCATGAGACAGCCTGCCAGAGAACAGCCTGAGCACACAGAATCCAGCTGCTCAAAATGCATGCAATGTATCCTGCAGGATGGCACACTGGATGCCTCCAGTGAGGAGATAATGTGACCCCCAGCGCTGCCAGCGAGCAGAGGCAGTGAATGCTGCCTGCTCCTATTCCCTGTGGAAGCCATCCACAGTTTTGCCCTGAACTTTAGCAGTAGATGGGAAACAGGGCGATTAGGGAAGCTGACACTGCAAGAAGGATGCTGGGATTCAGGCAGTGCAGTTACCCAGGGACAGTGCTGCTCCTTCAGGTTGTGCTGGAGGCCAAATCAGCTGGAAAAAACACAACCTTTGGGGGCAGGATCTGAGCTGGAAGCTGCGTGGCAGGTTCAGCCTTCATCCTGCCACCTGCAGCAGCAGCTGAAGCCCTGCTTAGGGACTCTTCTGGGTGGATCTGAGGTGAAAGGTTCCTCAGGTGACAGAAGGGAAAATACTGAGCAAACAGCTCATGGAAAGGAGCTTTTCTGCAGGGCAGCTGGCTGTCCTCCCTTCCACCTCAGCCTAAGGAAGGGCATGGAGGTCTCAGGTCTCCTCAAGTCAGCTCTCTCCTCCCAGTTATAGCAGCTGCCCTTGAAAACAAGTCTCCCCTCTTCTCACAGAAGCCTGAATCCACTCTGGGCCTCTTCTCCTACTTCCAGCGCTAAGACAGTGGCATCCTTCCCTCTCTCCAGCTAAAACTAAGCAAGTGCATGTCTTTTCCAAAAAAGATTCCATCCAGTCGTTCCATCCTCAATCATTCAGCTAGCACAAGTGGTGTATCACAGGTTGGGGATGCTATGCTGGGTTTTTCCAGAATATGAGAACATTAATAAATAAAATCTAATTTTTTATATTTTTCTTCTTACTTTACACTGGACATATGTATATTTGCCCAGTATAGTTGATGGTCCTCCCTTACTACACTACAAAAATTGCCAACAACGTCCGTAGCCATGGATGGATACTGTTCTACTGTATTTTTACTTATTTTTGTAAATTTGGAAATAATGTGTTGGAATAACACTTACAGAGAAAGTGTTAAACCAGCTAAGGATTTAAACATTTATTTTATCCATAGCAGTCTTCCCCTAACACCTTCCCCAATTAATAGGAAAATGGAGCACAAAGAGGAACTAGACCAATACTCAGTTTAAATCAGTTCATGGTTCAGCTAAAAGATCACTGTCAGCCAGGCAGTGCAGTCACACTCCTAACAGGGAAAGGAGTTCACATGAATAAGATAGCAAACAACTAATATAAATCCTCATGGATTAACATCAAAGATCATAATATGAATTAGCTGCTTTTCTTTATGCTAAAATTTGTCCTTTATTATAAAAATAGATGACTCAACACCTTTGTCAGTAATCTAACTCGAAGCCACAGTGCCAGATACCAGTGATAGATGACCAGGCCCTTTATAGAGATAAATGGCAATAACTACATCAAACCATGAAATAACATTGCAGCAGCATCTCTAGCAGTGGCTGTAACCATTAAATTTCTTAAAAATGAGTAGGGTGGTTTATCTTAACTCAACTGATTTAATTGTCTAGTCCTCCCATATAATCTGAGGTGTGACACCAGAGCTCCTCACACAGAACTTCCAGAGGGAAGCCCTGAAGACCTGATTCAAGGTTTACTATTCCCCCTGTTTGCTTTCTTCACAAGTGTAACCGGACACATTTTTTCCATTACAATTTTTTCTTCTCTTCTTTGGTCTGTCTTCCTATTTCTCACTCTAATTTCTGCCTTTTGTCCTTTTTTTTTTTTTTTTTTTTTTTTGGTTCTCTACCTTTTCTTTCCCATGTGATGCTTGCTGTTACGGCACAAGGGCAGCTCTGTCCAACAAGCAGGTTTCACCTCCCAGATGATGATTGTAAGATTTATGTCTTCTGAGATTCTTGATAAAGAGTCTAGACCTCTGTCCCCAGCTGCCAAGACAGGTTTGCTCCCTGCATTCAGTCTCACTTCATCCTTGGGACCAGCAGCTTCACAGGCCTTCTTCCTAGGTAGAAAAGGGCTCTGTAGGACATTGAAGACCTGCTCCCAGAGAAAATTAGGAACCAGGACAGTCTGAAGCTTACCTGATATAGAGTAACATCACAGAGCATGAGCAACTGTTTTTTGTGAGGAGTGAGTTTGTTGCCTGAATTGCTGACAAAGAACTGAAGCTAGAACATATCTGGTGTGATGAAAGACTGACAAATGAGTTCTCCGCAGTCCAAAGCTCTCAGAGCTACCAGGTGATGAGATTATGTGCCCTTCCCTTTGCAGAAAAGCCTAGTTGGCACAAAAGAGTCACTCCCTGAGGGCTTTGGAGAAGTGAGCAGTAGATTAGGGATGTGTCTGCTCCCCAGGCCCCAGGCAGTGAATGAAGGGCAGCCCCAAGGTGCAGACACCCTGCAGCTCTCTGTGATGCAGCCCAGCCCCACCAATAAATTGGCCTCAGTACAGCCCATTCACCCAGCAATGCCAAGGACCAAGGGCAGCCCCGGTATCATGGCAGTGGTTCTCAGAGACAGCTGGCCTGGGGGAAGCTCTCTGGCTTGGTGTGACAGGGGAAGCTTGAGGAGAAGGCTTTGAAGTGGGGGACGAAGGCTGGGGGATGTGATTGCTCCCCCACTGCCGGGAGGCTGCTGCCGAGAGCCTCTGGTTGTCAGGCTGACCTGACCTACATTGTTAATACCAATTGCCAGCAGGCGAGTCAGGAGGGCTGCTCCAACACAAATCTGATTAGGTGGAAGTTATTTTTTCTCCCTGCTCTGTGCCTAGGAAATTTCTCTGTTCGGAGAAGTTGCCTACCTAGGGGAGAATGAGACATTAGGGCTGCTCTTCTGTGCTCAAATGGCAGCAGCTCTGCCCTGCTCAGCTCTGTCAGCACTGCAGCCCCACAAGACCTGACCCTGGTCACCAGCCCCACACTGCAGGGTCCCTGTGGGGGCTGTCCTGCTCTGGGCAGCTCTCCCTGAGCTAATCCTGGCCGGGGCGAGCACAGCAAGCAGAGGCAGGTAAGCATAAGTCAGGCGGTGCCTGTGTGTCTGTAAGGAGCCTCCTGCAAGGGGACAGAGGTGACATCCCAGCAGCACATCCGCCTACTTTTTTTACCTGCTGCAGCATCACTCTGGCAGGGGCAAGGTGTGCTCCATGCCCAGGGTCCTGCTCAGCCCCTTTGTGAGGTGAGGGCAGAGTTTGGCCTGAGGAGAGCTGTGTGCTTCCCTGCCGAATTGGGACAGCAGGGGCGTCTCCCCTCTGCTCCTCTCAACAGCCTATGGGACACCAGCGGCCACCCAAACATTTGCGGCTGCTCGCAGTGGTGCTGAGGATGCTGGCGGCTGCTCCGGGGATAGGAAAGGGTATTTCTGAGCAGCCGAGGCCGCTGTGGTGCCTGGGGACAGCGCGGTGTTGTCACTGCAAAGACAGCCAGCAAGGAAAGGGGGATCTTCCTCCACCTTCTACACCTCCTCACCCATCCGCCCCCTTTTTTTTCTTTGATTTTTCGTTACCAGAAACATTTCAACTGCAATTAAAAAGGCGTTATCAGCATTTAATTGCTTTGGAGTCCTCACGGTGATGTTGAGCCCTCGTGCTGATGTCACCCCGGTTGTCATGGATACAGGTGAACAAGCCGCTTGAAGTGCAACATCAGCGCCGGGCTGGAGGGGGATGGGAGGATGGAGGGGGACCTGGGGAGGAACCTGAGGCTGGAAATGGGAGAGCAGAAGCAGCTGCATCGCCGGGGGAATGCGGCTGTCAGAGACGGGCAGCAGAGCGAAAGCAGAGAGCGCTTAACAAAGGCATCGAGGCCGGGGCATGGCATTCCTGCTCTCCGGCGGGAGGTGGGAAGGCAGGCAGCCCCTGACACTCAGAGCAAGAACGCTCCCCCCATGACAGCCAACAATTAAGAGAAAAGCCCAGGCGGACGCTCCTCCATGGGCACAGTAATTAGCAAGACAAGTAGTGTATTTCTTTAGTTCAATCTCTCTAATCGGTAAGGAGGGAGTAGCAGAAGGGAAACAATCGAGAAAAGCCAGGAAAATATATATGCTTATGGGAGTATGTGTGGGTTTATGTATGCAAAAGACCAGCTCTATATGTTTGGATGAAATAAAGGAAGGCTGTGGGACTGGGGATCTGTTCATGTGCATCCATAAAAGACCCTCTAAAGAACTTTCCAAGTAACAACAATAATAATAATGTTAAAGGAATCCCCCCATAGAACAGTTGCAGAAGTAGTTCCTCTGCCTGTTCCCATTTCCCTTCTCTCCATCTTCTCTTGCTGAGAAAGAAATTAAAATGTATTTTTCATACAGTATCTCTAGCACTCTTTTGTGTAATAATCCTCTTTCTCTGAAAGAGGCAGGTCAGCAATAGCTGCAGGCTCCTGCACAATCAGTGCTCATCTCATAAAAATCTCCAGCTTTCCCTGGGATTTTCCAGCCACAACCTATTAAGCATTTGGCTGTGACAAGAAGCCAGCCTGAGGGAGGGGCTCTTTCAGATGATGCCAGGGCAAATTTGTATTTATTTATGGAGTGGTTGCATGGATTTTTTTTGTAATGGAGAAATTAGACTTTCAAAAATGATCTGTTTGGTTTCAATTAATCTTAATAGGCAGTTAGGGCTTGATACACACTTTAGCTTCTAGTTTAAATTTATAATTCTAAAATGCAAGCTTAGTTTTAAATTGGAGAAGAAGGCATGGAGTGTGCTTTTCCTATCTTACTCCCCTCCTTTAACGCTTGACTAAAGGTGTGATGTGCCAAGATTCAAAGGAAGGTCAA
Organism: Callaeas wilsoni; assembly: GCA_013398955.1. NCBI lineage: Eukaryota > Metazoa > Chordata > Aves > Passeriformes > Callaeidae > Callaeas > Callaeas wilsoni. The sequence goes on from VWPU01004924.1 coordinate 21,494, forward strand.
ATACTGGTCTCTAATATGTGAATACCAGAACAATGGGTTACAGCTAAGCTTTGATTACGGCTGACTGCAAATTTAATATTTCCTGTCAGCAAATTCTTATTCATTTAAATCCAAATTATGGGTTTCAGCACAAATATTTGCTCAGAACGGCGATAGAGAATTTTTGAAACTGTGAAAACGCAGCTTTCTTGTAATTATGTAACCAGAACTCTATTTTCTGAGGTTCAAAGTGTCTTTGTATTGCAGTTCAGGCTAACTAGAATGCACACACGTACAAAGTTATGGTTGGAATGGAAATTAAAACCTCTGATTTGTGTGAATTGATTGCCCTGGTTGGAATTGAAATGAAAAGCTCTGATTTGTGCAAATTGATTGCCCTGACACCTTACTTTTTTTTCCCTTAGGATATATAAGCTTTTTCCCTGTTCAGAAGAGTACACGCTATTTTTGGCTGAGACTGATGCTTTTTTCCCTGTTCAGAAGAGTACACGATATTTTTGGCTGAGACTGCTGCCTTTCATACGACCACGAGTGTGACAAACAAGCTGTTGACAAGATATTTGTTTTCTTTAAAACCAGCTCATTTTGGTGACCACCACCAAACTCCAGATGTGGTCAGCTTTCAGCAGCCTCTGCACGGATCCTTTTGGTTTCCCACCACGACGTGTGCAGTGTGTGCAACGTGTCCCTTGCTGTGCCTGTGTGTGGCACTGGCAGGGCTGTGCTGGCAGCTGGGTGGGCTGTGGGGGGGTTCCCAGTGCCCTTTTTGTGGGAGGACAGGAGGTAGCCAGACTGACAAAACCCATCCTCTCCTGGCAGCCCAGATCTGGGGCTCCTTCTGGCAAGACAGAGCTCCAATCTCAGACATAATTCCCCGAGCTCCTCTCCTTCCCGGCTCCCAGGTGTAAGTTCCTATAAACTTTTTTATGTAAAAATTATAGGGGAAAATTCCTGGCTGAGGTATGACTAAGTTTGCTGAGCACCCTGTCTACATTTCATACCTGCTTTAGTTTGAAACAGTATTTTTCTTCTGAACTCTAGAATTGCAAGAAAACTGGAGAGGGACTTCTCACAAGAGTGTGCAGTGACAGGACAAGGGGGAATGGCTTTAAACTGAAGGAAGGTAGGTTTAGACTAAATATTAGGAAGAAATTATTTACTGTGAGAGTGGTCAGGTACTGGAATAGGTTGCCCAAAGAACTTGTGGATGCTCCATCTCTGGAAGTGCTCAAGACCAGACTGGATGGGGTTCTGAGTAGTCTGGTCTGGTGAGATTGTCCATGGCAAAGGGATCAAAACTAGGTGATCTTTAAGGTCTCTTCCAACCCAAGCCAATCTATGTTTCTATGAATTTATGATTCTGTGATTCTATCTGGCCACAGTCTGAGCTGCAGTCCTTCCTCCTACCAAGTGAAATCAAAAAACATTTGAATTTGGGGGATGGAAATAATACATTAACCTCAAAGCGAAGAAGCAATCATGTCTTCCTGAAGAATGCACGTGATGCATTCCAAAGGGGTAGGTTCACCAGGACAAGCAGGAATCCCTTCTGCCACAAGATAACTTTGCCAGGACTGTTGAATTTCAAGGGTTCACACCTCGCCTCAGATGAGGCCAGGCTCTGGTTTAAAACCTCATGTGTTGCACGAAGCCAGGGGTGTCTCTGAGCCTGCACAGACCTCATACCGAAGCGGAAAAGTCAGAGCACAGATTTAACGTATGAAGGACCTGGTGCTTGATATCCACTGGCCTTCCCAGCCTGCCCAGCAGTGTGGCCACTGGGAACAGCCAGGTATCTGCTTTTGCACAAGGCTGGGGATCTTGGCAAGTCCCCACCAGTGCTTGGTCACAGCCACCCTCCTCCAAAAACAGCAAGAAGGTGTCAGTGAGGCACAGGACCTTGAATGGCATTGTTGGGAGTGTTGGGGCTAAAGAAAGTGAAGTGGCAGAGTCTGGCTTCCATAAATAAAATTTGCCTTGGCATCCTTTCATTCTTCTTGTTATTCTCCGCCCATTCTCCCACTCCACCATCCCATCCTCTCCCAATTCTTTTTATTTCCATAATCTGTTCAACTTAGAGCAGAGAGAGAATATTTTGCCATACTGTAAATAATAGTAGGGTTTTCATCTCCTGCCTTTCATCCACTGTGTGGAGCATGGCAGACTGTGACTATTCCAAAATAGCCTATTCCAAAACAAACATTGAAAGCACATTGTCAATTTAAGTCACATATGTGCCTAAAGATGTTTTATACTCTCCTGTCACAAACAACACCTACAATCTGCTAGAAATTAATGGGATAAGGGGATGCAAAACACATCTCTCTGGTTCGGTGAGCATTTGACGGACACCATGGGTTGGATTTATCTCATATCACTTAAGGCGTCCCCAGCTGAGATACTCACCCTCTGCTTTCTGTAGCTGAAAGAAATGAGAAATAGGTGCAGTTGTGGAGCAGCTCGTGTGTTTGCAGTGCTTCAGCATGTGCTAGGGTGAGATGAATCCACCAGCTGTACTGACCAGCTCCCAGTGACTGCAGGTGGTGTCCAAGGAGAGTAGATGGAAGCCTGAGCGGAGTGTCTGGACTGGGCTTACATTTTTTATCGGCAGTTTCATTGCAGTCCCCATCCGGGCAGTTTTCCACTCCTTTTCTTTTCAGTGTCGTCTTGCAATAAATCCGTATGTAAAAAATATTTTAGTATTGGCACAAGAAGGTGCTAATACTATAAAGATCATTGGGGAAGCACAGTGACAGTATGTTTTATGCACTGGAAACACTTTATGTCAAAATTGTGATAATTTCTTTGTACTTATGTTGTCAAACCTCCTAAACTTTGCTTTTTTAACTTAGTATGTGTCATGACAATGTTTACAGGTGTCTGGCATGTTATGCATGTAATCTATGGTCTCTCCTCCCTTTCCACTCCTTTTTTCATCTTTCGTTTTTACTTTTTTTCCCTGAAAAAAATGTAAACAAGGAAAGCCAACATAATAGAACAAATTCAATTTTTGACTATATTGGTGTGTACATCTGCATATTCAGACATGTAGTCTTAATTAGTAAAATTCTGACTTAGGACTCTAAGGAGCCATTGTGTTATGCAGTTGGGGAAGTCTAGTTCAAATACTGTAATCAGCAGCCAGTCTCTGGTGAAGTCAGCAAGTTGCTCCCATTTGAATTTGCTGAATTTAGCTACAGTGCTTTACTACATTTCTACCCCTGCCTCCATTCCCTGTCTTGTGTGAAATGAAATAAGTGAATTTCAGCTGAGCTTCTTGCTGATAGTGATCTGTGTCACGAAATCATCTCACACCAGACATCCTGCTTAACTGCAGGTTCTGGAAACCTGATAGCTGAGCCTCTGCAGCAGAGCTGCTTGAGGAAATATTTATATATGGCTTCTCAAAGGCATCCCTTCTGCAGTGGAGGGTGCTTACAGGTGAGTGCTATAATAACCAGCTGGGAAGCGTGGGGGAAATTTCTGCTTTTGTATCTGTTGCCTCTGCTGCTACTTTCCCTCCCTCAGCCTAAGCAAGGAAAAAATCCCACCTCAAAACACACACACACACACAAAAAGAAACCCTATGGAAAAAAAACCCCACATAAAATTAACAAAAAATATTTCACCCCTAAATGACAGTGAAACCTGTAGATGAAGGATATCTCTCATTTATGTTTTTTTACCATCGGTTGTCATGGCAGGAAAGCCACTGCAGCTTTATAATTGTTTGGTTTCAAATGGAGAAATCTTTTACTTTCACCTCCTTTTTCTGTCTTTAAATTAGCACTTGGAGTGTTAGTCTTTGTTGCTGCAGTCCTTATCAGCAGCGCAGGAGACAGTGATTGCCTCGTATCTGAAAACTACAGTGGAATTAAACCTTAATTAGTTGTTTCAGCGGGGTATGATATAGACCTTGAAGGACTTGTTCCAAATTGGTTTCAGGTTTACTGTGAAGGTCTGAGCACGTACACCTTGCATGATTAAAAGGAAGTAGACCAAACTTTCTTCTCGGAAAAAGTCTGATCATTTAGCATGATGTCATTACTGAAATTACAAGAGGAAAACTAGAGAAGATTTTCCATGCATGGTCTACCATTCCCTCCCTCTGGGATGACAGGTCATAGCTTATTTATGCACCACAGTCTCTCCAAAACAGAGCAAAAACAAACAGCAAAAATAAATAGATGAAAAACGGCAACATAAGCGTTTACTCATTTCTTGCAAACCGTCTTAGGGGAAAAGAATGAAACCTTATGAAAATATTAATAAGAAGGGGCAGGAGGAAGAGAGAGAAACAACTGGGTGCCCATGGCACCAAAGACAGATTTAGCAAGGTCTGTGGCAGACAAACACCTGACCAAAAAGGCATGAAAATTCCAGCCTCGCTTTCTAGGGAGCGTTTAGGAGCATGACACTCCTGGGTGAGCTAGGCCCCGAGTCACTGGAGGAGCTTCCAACCCAAACAACTGTCACATTCCATATTTCCCGTAAAAGCAGCTCTTAGCTAAAACCCTGCGTTTCGCTTGGCCTGCAGGAACCTGCCAAGTGACTCACGGAGCGGATCCGCTCCCTCGGTGCTTCCCGCTTTCCTGGAAAGGAGCATCACAGCAGTAGCACACACAGTATGACGATGGTGCTACAGCCTCAAACGGCTGAGCTGTGCTCAGTTGTGCCTCCAGGTGCTAACCAGCAGCATAGGACCACTGCTGTCAGAAGGACAAGGCACGCGAAGACAATCCACAGCTTCCCACTGCGGCGGTCACAGGGGATGCAGCTGGGCTGGAATTTAAAGGCATAAATCCGTCAGTGAGAATTCTGCCCTTTGCAGAGCCGATCACAAGGTGATTTTGAACCTGTGGCAGGTGGCTTCAGCAGTAAAAGGCCCCAGGGATGTGGTCACAGCCCCAAGCTTGCCAGGGCTTAAGAAGCATCTGGACAATGCTCTCAGGAACATGGTGTGACTCTAGGGGCTGTCTTTGCAGGCCCAGGAGTTGGACTTATGCAAGAGATCCACACGATGGTCCTGGTGGGTCCCTTCCAACTCAGGATATTCTGTGTTGCTGTGATTCTATGACTATGAAGACTTCAAGAGACCTCTCTGCTATTATTTCTTAAAAGCTTTCATACAATAGTGACAGAACAGTAGATGATTAGAGCAAGATGATTTTGTTTCTATCTGCTTTGGAAGGATATTGGAGTAGGGGCAGTACGTACCTCGAAAATCTCCATTATTGTTAGTAACATGCAGCTTAATCATGGAATCCCAGGATAGTTGAGGTTGGAAGAGGCCTCTGGATGTCATTTGGACTCTCTCCATTATGTCTGTGTCTCTTTTGCACTTGGGAGCCCAGAATTGGACCCAGTGCTTCACATGTGGCCTCACCAGTGCTTGAGCAAGGGGGAAGGATCTCCTCCCTTGACCTGCTGGCATCACCCTCTGGGTGCAGCCCCGAGTCCTGTCAACCTTCTTTGACACAAGGACACTTTGCTGGCTCATGTTCAGCCCTGGCAACACGGCTCTGGCATATCAGCCTCTCCTCCCGGTGTGCTGTCATTGGCATCCTCATTGAGGGCAAATTCTGCCCTGTCATCCAGACCATGAACAAAGATGTTGAACAGGACTGAAGTTCTCCAGGTCTCCAACTCAACCTTGTTCCATTGTCCACTTCTTTCTGTCACATATAAATTGTGTGAACTATAAAATACAACCATAAAATCATGTTCATTTTTCTATGTCAACTGTGATAGCAAGAACTTAAAACCACAACCACAGAAACTTAGACTAACAGAAAATGAAAAACTGATTCAAAAGGAAATTTCAAGGCCTCATCTGTGAAGGACAGGAAAAGCAAATGATCTTTATGCTCCTCCTGCAGTGAGTTTAATGAAGAACTGCTCATTAACTGGTTGTTTGAATCCCTTACCTAAGTGTCACTTGGGCTTACAGAACTGTAATTTTAGAGCATGGAGAAGTCCTAGATAAAAGCTTTTATTTTACTTGCAGCAATACATCCTCTCTTGATACTAGCTAAGAGAACAAAAACAGTGAAAAAATTAGAAAAGGAAAAACAAGGTGAATTCTAAGTATAATAGTGTTAAAATATAAAAGAACAATTTTGTACCTACAGGGATCCTATATTTCGTATATCCTTTATTCTGCACTACACAGAAGGCAGACTAAAATTCTTTAAAATATTCTCTGTGTCTACAAAAAGATAATCATCACTATTTGCCCTTCAAATAAGAGCATTCAAGTCATCTGTTGTGCAGCCAAATGTCCTACTAATGGCTGGCCTCAGGATGTGTAGCAGACTGAACACTAGTGACTGCCTTGGTTGCTGCACAGGCAGTTTCTCCTTGAGGACAAAAAAGAAGAGGAGGAAAAAAATCCCCCACAACCTCTCCCCAAACTCCACCTTATTACTGTTTGCAAAGTTCTGGAGAGAATGGATGTTTGCCAGTATTCAGGTAAGCAACTTTCCATTATCAAAGGTGTTAAGGAAAACCTTCCTGATTAAAATTTGTGTTTAGAAGGGTTTCTGTGATTCAATAAAGTGTGTTCTACAAAAGGCTTTTACCTGTGGTCACACAGGACATTCAAAGGGTGTATTGGTGAAGGAAAGGCACTTTTGCCCTTTGATGTCATTTGTTGAGAACAAGGACTTCTATTCCTGTGCCAGCCCTCTCCCACCCTCCTCCAGGAGGTTGCCTCCCTTCTCTTCCCAGGCACTCGTGCTGCTGTTTATATCTCCAGTGGGGGCTTTCAGCAGGCTCAGCATCTCATCCTGCCAGGCCCAAGCAGGAGGCACAGGCTGCAGAATTTAAAATCAATGTTAGACCTTCAGAGACGCGACCTGAATGCAAGCAGTGTTCGCCTATTGCAATGACTTCATGATCCAATTCCTGAAGTGTCAATTTGTTCATGTAATTTGGGCTGTAACAGCTTGATATTGACAAGAAATAAGGTGATCTTGGATCCTGTGTGACTGACATCATTTAATAGCAAGAGGTATCGAAGAGATGCATTAGGGATGCCACTGCAGAAGTTCCTGAAACAAACCATGTGGAAATAAATAATGTTGAACTCTAGAAATAAACAACGTTGAACTCTTGCCTCTTCTCCCTCCCTTCCAGCACCAGCCAGCCCCTGGAGGTGGATCCTGCGACACAGTGCCCATCCCTTGGGATGCCTTTGGGCACATCCTTTGGCACACCAGCCTTCCCCCTCGGCAGCACCCACACCTTGCACAGCTGAAGCCCTGCAATGCTGTTGTGCCAAGACACCATCATATCACATCACATCACATCACATCACATCACATCACATCACATCACATCACATCACATCACATCACATCTTTGCACTGCCCAGCTGCACAAGCAGTGAAAACCCCTCCTACAGTCATGCTACACCAAGGCGAAAGAGGCCCTCACAAGAGATTTCTCCTGCTGCCTTCTCCCTGCTGCATTGCCCAGGCCACAGAGAAGACTCTCCTCACAGAAAGGCTACTTCTGTGGCTACAGCTAGAGTCAAAACCTGCTGTGTTCTTGGTGAGCACCACGCAAGCAGCACCTCACTGTGAACAGCCCCTAAGGGGATCACAGCCTCTGGGATAAAACAGACCCCTGTTCTTGGAGACTCACTCGGTATCCTTGGAATGGTTCTGTGCTGGGAACCACTTGGAGCACTGTTCTGCTTAATCTTCGTATCAATCAGCAGCATCCAGCATGGTCAGGGAGCAACAGGGCTGTTGATCGGCCAGACACACAAACACAGGGCTAAGAGAGAGGAGACATGAAGTGCCTGATGGTGCAGCCTCAGCAGAGCAAAGATTCATGCTGGAGGTAAAGATGATACATTTGGAAAAATTGTATGGGAAAAGCTACTCCCTGTAGCACCTTTCCCATATGCTTTGGCAATATAAGAGAGACAGAGAGGGTGGATATACAAATGTCACACTTGTTTTAGTACTGGCACCAAGCAATGTATCTCTCTGCCAAACACAAGTCTAAAACTTAGGCAGACCTGAGGAAAACCTTTCTTCCCTCAAATNAGAACACAAGTCCAAAACTTAGGCAGACCTAAGTTTTGAGGAAGGAAGGAAAACCTTTCTTCCCTCAAATGAAGCATTTGAGGCAGACTCTTGTCAGAAAATGTATCTGGAGCCACCAGCCACAGCCCCAAGATGTGTGTTGGATTTTGTTTCACTGGAAGTGAATGACTGCGCTCTGGGCTGCAGGCACCTGTTGTACTTGGGTAGTGAATCATAACACTGTGCAAGCATGGAGCTCATTCCCCAGGAGAATGCTATCAGACTGATTAATCACACATACAATCCTCTAAAATTACATTTAACTGTGCTCTGGTTTGCCTAAACATGGTCTTACATTTGCACCAGAATGTCCTGTGAGTGTTTCCAAACCACTTCTCTGTTCTAAAGCTGGGAACAAAAATAAGCACATGTGCTTTCAAAAAGAGGCACAGTAATCCTAGGACTGTCCATATTACTTTTGCTAGAAATACTTCTGACACTGACCAAAGGTGATCTGGCTTTCATGCAGGGCAGCTCCTGTGACAGATGAGAATAAATTGTTTATGTGTTTCATTTGTTCTCATGCTAGAGCACTAACGAATGCCATGCCCCTCTTCAAAACCTCATTTGCAGAGCTCCCATCCCAGGATCATATTGTTTGCAACAACTCTCCTGAAGAGTTAATTTTTTTCTAGGTAAGGGCAGAAGGCCAGACTGCAGCCCTGCCCAGGAACAGATCCAGTCCCATGCAGGCTGCTGTGCTCTGGGAGCCAAGCTGGCACAGCAAAGGCTGTGGGAAAAACTGGGGTTCCTCAAAGCCTCTTGAAGGCAGAGGCTGCTCACAGGGAGATGACACATTTCTGCTTTATCCTTGAGGTCCTCTCACACTCAGTCCATCCACTCCTCACTCCAAGGCCCCGCCTCAAGTGTCCTCTGCATTCCCAAGGCACCTGAGCAAGGTGTCCTGAGGGACCCAGCAGTGCATTGAAGGCATTGCTAGTGGCAGTGGTCAACAAACAGCATCACTCACAATTCCTCACCAGGCCTTTGCCTGTGCTCTGCAAGCAGTGTTTGGTCCTTGGAAACAATGCACGATGGTCTTAGCTTTCTAAAACAACTTTTTTTTTTTTTTTTTTTTTTTTTTTTTTTGAGACAAAGAGGAGGGGATGTAGTAGAGGATTGGTGTTAGACACAGCAGTAATTTGGCCACTCTTTGATCACTTTAATGAGGGGCCCCCTGGCCTGGAAAGCCCCAGGGTACACTGCAGATCACCTGAATGTTCTCTGGCTGGAGAGATTTCTGTCCTTATCACTCCCCCTTTCCTCTGAGTAGGTTTTCTTTCACACTCCCTCTTCTTGCAACAGTTCAGTGAGGACAATTTAGAGCCTCTCAGGTACAGAGAGGTGTCTCAGTGGTATCTCATTTACTCATTTCCTTACCGTATGTGTGAAATATCACAAGTCTTCTTTCCTGATGGCTTGAATGCATCACATTCAGTGAGGCTGCACTACGGAGAGCTTTTGAAGAACAGTAATAATGAAACCTCTCTAGTGCTTTTCATCCAGCGTGTAAAACCCAAACTCGTGGCAGTTTTATCATCTCTTCTCTACCCGGGCATGAAACATCAACATACAAAACACTCAAGTGCTCTGTTCCTCAAAGCTGTCTCCAGTCAACAAACCCCTGCCACCTGTAAGGGATTAAATTCACACTTTTTGTGACAGTCAAAGCCATAGCTGGAAATTGGCCATAACGCACTCAGAACAGCTTCTTTAGCTTCTGAGAGGAAGGTGGTGTGTGTTGTGTGTGTGTTAGATGCGAGGTGGCCCTTGCACTTCATCTTTTGTGCTTCTCCAGGCTCTGTTATCTACATCTCCACGCAGCTCATGTACTACAAAGTAAAGGATTTCAGGCTACTGTGGTAGCCAGGTTTTGGATGACTATTTGCATGGGCACTGCCATTGTTAAATTAGAGAGGGAAGGATTCACACTCTGTTTCTGACATTTTCCTTCCATTGCATCCACACAATTGCTCTGCTTTTAACAGTTTCTGCAAGGAAAATAATCCTTTAGAAGAACGTCACTATTTTTTCTATCATCAAAGAAACCAATTTCACTCAGAGTCTTACTAATAGTGGAGGTCGAAGTGGAACTGTGACAGCAAAAACCCAGCAGGCACAATATGCTTGGGTATATTTTTTTTCCTTTGTTTTTTTTTTCCTTATTAATGCTAATGCCACATTGCTTATTGCTTTTTTGGAACAGTCTGATTAGAACAAAAAGAACTGATATTAGCATTAATTGGGAAAAGCTAATTTTACAGTGTAGACAGGTAAATGGCCTGCTTGGGACAACGCAAAAGTGATAAAATCCAGATCTTTTTTACCATTTTCAGGGGAAAATATTAAGGACTGTTAATTCTGCATTATATGTTATTAATTATTCCTCTATTTTTCTTCAGCCAAGAAAACAGGATTATGTCAGAATAATTTTTTCTTTCATTCTTTCTGCTTTATTACCAAGCAGTGATGAATAATAGTTGAAAGTCTACAAACTTTCCATTCTTTTCTATCTGTTTTCTGGACCCGCCTCTGGCAACATGTATGTAGATTTAGCACTGATCCCATTGATGGCAGTCTCTGCTAAATTTACCAAGATTAGGCCATGAATTTTCCCATGTAGTTCTGTGCTGAAGAACGTACTGAACTGATTGACCAAAGGAAGTTCTCATTTTTAATGTCATTCGGAAATTATAAAGGATAAAATAAAATTAACCCTGGAAGAAGGACAGCTCCTGGAACTACCAGAGCAAACAAACAGGACTCTGGGAGGACTTCAATTTACTGCAAAGCCTGTGGAAAATAATGATTTTTAAATTAGATGCTGGGTTATGTTTTATCTTTTTCAATCTCTCCACTTGGGTTTGCCTCCAAAAAAAACAACATCAAAGCCACGCTGCAGGAGCAGCCAGGTCCTGCAGCTCTTCTGCTTGGAGCACATCTCACTCCTGCCTTTTGCACACTCCCTGAAGAGAGACAGGGCACCTCCTGCTAAATAAATGGTGGGAGCAGAAAGCTCAGGGTCCATGAGGACTCATGTCAGGAAAAGCCCTAAAGGCTGTGATTCTCCAGCCTTTCTTCTACAGAGTTTCTTTCATGTGAAACACTGCACTGCCTTGCTTGGTTGACAAGCTGAGAGGGCCAAAACCTAGATTATTAAAAAAATGAATAATGCATAAAATTAGCAGCTGTGATTTGTGCATAAAACATGGCAAATTTAATATATCTTTTAAAAAGGAATTTTGTTTTGCACTTAAAGACTTAATTCAGTCTTTCTTATATAATTATGAAAGTGAGATCTCAGAAGAGGTGGACAAAGAGATCTCATTATTTTAATTTTAAAGAGTTTTTTTCATCCACTTTGTGCTTTGATTTTGACAGTTGTGCTTTTTTATGTCCTGATGCATCACAGAGTTTGGGCAATTTGGCATAGAATAAAAGGAACAAAACTACATTATAAAACACCATAAATCTTTTCTCTGCTATTTGTTTGCACCACTAAACTTTGGCATGTTAAAATTAATCCAAAATTTCTGATGAGAATGGAGCACGGAAATCATCTATGCTTATTTTCTTTGGATTACTTTTCTCTCCTTGGAATAATTCTGAAGAATGGGGCATTGACATTTGTCTTAGTTGTCCTTTTGAACCTTGAAATTATAATTTATAAAATGCTTTGTGACAAAATCCCAACACCTTTAGTGTGTTTCATCACCAAGTTTTAAAGAAGCCCTAATTGCTTTATGCATCATCCCTCCTTATTGTAGGGTTGACGACTTCCTACTTCCACCCTGGTCCTTTTCCTAAGGAAGCCCTGCTGAAAGAAAAGGTGTTTTCACCTGGGCAGTGAGTGATGTTTGCCCAGACAGAGGGCCCTGAGGATCAAAAATAGCTTGTGGCCAGCTGACTTCAGCTGAGGTGGGGTTAGGGGCTGTCACATCCATCTGTGCACATCTGTGCAGCCCTCTCTTTGTTAGTCACAGAAACCGTGCCAAGTGCAAAATTTTTTCCTGTGGAAAAGTCACACTGAAGAATCACCACAGGCTTGGAGTCGTGCACTTCTCAGAGGACTTTCTGAAGACCGTTAGAAAGTTTTGGATCCGACCCCGTTTTCATAGCATCATAGAATGGTTTGGGTCAGAGATCACCTTAAAAATCATGCAGTTCCAACCCCTCTGCCATCCTACCTATTTGCTGGGTCTGCTTTTTTGAGGAGTGTCAGGACATATGAAAGGGTTATGTTCTCTTCTTGCTGTTTGCCAGTCTGAAGGAGATAAAGGAGTTCAATGGTGTTTAAGGAATTGGTATTAAATAATGTGTTCATTGAGATGTTTAAAAACCAGAGTGTCCATCCCAGCATCCACTGGAGTGGGTCCTGGTACATGTCACCACTAGCCTTCTCTGAGTCAGGCTTCTCCTCCCCTTCTGTGAAAAGCCATGCACAGCTACAAGATAAAGAGGAAGGGACAAACTCTGAAGGACAGCACCCAGCCCTTTTCCTGAGCCCGTTCCTGTTACGTGCTGCCCCGAGAAACGAAGACAAGTTAAAACCAAAAGATCACCTCGTAATTCAGGTCTGTGACAGCACATTAAGGTGTTTCTGAAAACTGAAGCCCTCCAAGGCCTGAAGAGCTTGTAGTTTGGCCCACGCTGCATTCACATCCCAGGCATTTGCCGAAGGACGTGTTCACACCGCTCCTGCCCAGCAGCTGGGGAATTGTTCCTGCCTTCCTCTACAGCCGAGCGACCACTGCCCCCAAGTGCCCATTTGGAGGCTGATTTTTAAGTTGGGGGTTCACAAGGGCTTTACAGAATCTCAGGATAGGTTAGGCTGGAAGGGACAACCGTGGGTCATCTCGTGAGAAGGATGGTCTCATGCCGTTGTGATTTTAACAATTTATTAATTACAGAACAGCTGAGAACGAAATGGCAAAGCAGACCCAAGCAGCGTGTGCACGACGCTGAGCGCTTTCCCTGCCAACGCGACGAGGGAAAAGGACCAGGCGCAAAGCACCAGCCCGGTTTTATAAACTGTCCTTGGGTCCCCATTGGTCACTTTCGGATCCTCCGTGAGATTGGTTCCTTTTCTCCGTGGTGATTGGCTCGTTTCCTAGGAGCATCCCTGCCCAATCATTCCTGTGCGGCATAGCCTGGTTGGTCCTGGTCTAGTCCAATTGGGATCCGGGTGACATCACTGTCCCCTGCCTGGAACATTCTAGAAAGATCCTCATCCTTCTGGGAGCAACAACACACTTAAACGCTAGGGAACATCACAAAAGGGTTAAACCTAAACCTTTTAACTTTATAACCACCAACAATTAAATAGGAAACAGTAACACTACTTAATCATGACTACTCCATCTTTAACAGTAACAAGTGAACTTAATTAACCTCCGAACCACTTATAACATTGAACGTAACAAACCAACTCTTTAGTAACAACTTATTTTAAGGAACACTCAACCATTTATAACAAGCTGCTCCCACCTCCCTGCTCCAGTGGGGCCATCCCAGAGCACACGGCACAGGATTGTGTCCAGATGGGTCTGCAATATCTCCAGTGAGGGAGGCTCCCTACCTCCTCTGGACAATCTGTCCTGGTACTCGGTCACTGCACAGGAAAGAATTTCTTCCTCATGTTCAGGTGGAACTTCTTGTGCATTGGTTTCTGCCCGTTCCTCCTGTCCCATTGCTGGGCACCAGGGAGCAGAGCCTGGTCCGTGCTGTGTGCGGTGCTGGCGTTGGCAGTCAGGACACCCCACCAGCCTCTGCCAGGGTGCTCTCAGCCTGCCCAGCACCAGCAGCTGCTCACAAAGCTGAGCCACTGCCTTTAGAATCCCACTGCCCGTTTTCTCCCCTCTGAACACCTGTTGCTTCTCAGAAACCATGTTGTTTAATGTCTCCTTTTCTTGTGGTATTGCCTTTAAACCCTGCACAGGGAAAATATATTCCTTGAAAGTCCTTTCATTGTCAACATCAGTGCCAGACCATAAGTTTTGGCCTTCCATACACTGAAAAAAATAGGTTTCCTTCTCAAGCAATGGTCTTTGTCACCCAGCATCATTATATATATCTTCTCTTTGCTTTTCAAATCAAACAAATGCACTCTTGGCATTCTCCAGTGTTCATTTTCCCATTAAAAAGATATTTCCCCTGTAAAACTCAGCTCCTTTCTTACCTAAGCAATTACCTCCTTCTTACTGCTTTATTCAAACCTACTGAAGGTAATTAAACATATTCCTTTAGTGTGCACAGTGTATCCTAAATACAATATTGCTTTGTGTTTAGGATAACTATATAAAAATGGATTAATGGCATTTGAATCTCAGGTATCTGATACTACAGTTGAATAAAACAGGCCATGAACACATTACAATAATATATACTTGAAATGAAGGCTGGAAAGAAGAGAGACCACAATAATGCTTTCCAGAGTAGATTTGTGATTTGTGCTAACTTGGCTGTAATAATTTTGCATATCTGGGCTGATGTGCCCATCAAAAATTTTGGCATGAATACCAAGGAAAAAATTAGACATCAGTACGTTAAAAGCCATTTTCTTTCCCTGTGACAGAGCCTGCCTGCTCTGATCCCTTTACCACCACCAGAAAATCAGAGCAACTGATTCAAGAGTTCAGTTTGCAATGTGTACACACACATCAGGAAAAACATATGGAGAGGCTTTCCCTGTTCAGGCCAGTGAGTAACGCAGCAGTGTGTGGATTCCTCCCCACACAGTGAGCGACCGAGCAGAAACCCTGCTGGTAGGCTGAGCAGGGGGAAAAAGTCCTGGTTTTGTTAATGTGATGCTTTGCAATCAGGTCAGCAACGCTTCTGAGGTTGTTTCACCAATGACTTCCCAGTGGTAATCATGGCTTTACAAAGCATGTCTGGAAGCAGCAAATAATTGCCAGCTGGCAAAAGAGAATTTCAAGAAAAAGAAAAACATCAGGAGAGAAAATCAGGTTCTGTTCTGCCTACCTGTTCTGCCCAGGGGGCAGTTGAGAATCCTGCAGAGAATTCTGCAGCCTGTGGTGCTCAGGAGAAGAGGATTTCAAGGGAAAACCTCCGGAGAAAAGCTCTTGTAGATGTTACTGGGAGCTGCTGAGCAGGTCCATTCTCGCTTGTGAACTGGTCACTCTCTTTCCACCTCTTACTTCCCCTTACCTTTTGATTACTTTGGTGTTCCACTCTTTAATCTTTAAGCACACAGACTAAAAGCACCCATTTTATGCACTGTTTTTATTGAAGCCAAATCACCAGTGGAAAGGGAGCCTTGCAATAACACCAGAACTTGCTATGCACTTAAATAGCCCAAAGAAATACACAGCCATAATGACTTTATTTTACATCTTGAATCCTCTCTTTCATGCCAGTGGCCATCTTATTTTGGAAGCATCTACAATGCGTATGGAAAAGACCTGTGCGAACTCCAGGTGCTCTTTCATCCTACGAGGATAGAGTGCTGTAGAAACAGGAAATTAACTTTTCTTCAGGTTTTGTAGTTCGCACTTTTGCTTTCCACCATCTCAGCATTCCATGCTGCTTCCAGGTTAACTCGTGCTTGTAAGTCACTGAGTATTTGAGGAAAGCTGCTCCTGATGCATCTGAGACGCGGCAAAACCATAAGACACGGGGAGGAATGAGCCTGTTTGGGAAGTATTTTCCTCATAGAGGGCTGTTTCACTGGGCTTGGTGAAAACAGGGAAAGGGCCTCACTTGCTAGGGCAGTGAGGGCATGTAATGTTGCACAAGCAAGGCTGAGTGCCTTTCCCTCGGTGAAGGGCTGCTCTGCCCGAGCGCTGTCAGGAGGTGTTATTTCCAGAGCTCTGAGCCTGTTTGTTATCCATTCGTCTTTCACACATACCCTGCCTTTCTAAACAGACAAGACAATTGCCAAGCAGGCTGAGGCTTGTTAACTATATAATCCAGAACAGCAAAGTGCATTGATAATTTACGCATAGCTGGAAGAGCAATTGTAAACTCTTAAGCCTTCAGCATTACAGTTTGGTTTTGGTTGTGTTACATGGTGGTGTGAGCTTTGGAACAAATTTCACTGAAGTTTTGCAGTATCTGAGTATTTGGTAGCACTGGAGATTCCCCCTACTTCCTAGATAGCATCTATCTGACTTTCTAATGTATTTGCTACCAAAACTAGGATTGAGCCATGTGACACACATTACTTGTTCCCTTTCAATGCTGCACTGATTTTTTTGCAGGCCAGATCCAGCACAGATACCATAGTAAGCATCTCAGAAAATAATAGGTTGCAAAATGTGTGCTAATCAACATTTTATTCTAGTCTTGTTGTAGCAGTATTGTAAACAGGATTGTGTTCTTCACTGTCTCTTAATATCTTAGTTAGACTCTCTTTCAACTAATTAGCTGCTCATTTTCTTAGAGCTGATAGCCAGGGTACTATAGATTTAAAATCCTTGTGTTCACTTTCTTATTGGTGTCCTGTTTCTCATTCAGAAACATCGAGGGACCCCTTCTTCTCCCCACTGCCCTGGTCCCCTGTGTGCACCTGGCAGTTTAACTGCTCCCTTCCCTGCTGCCTTCCAGGCCTGGAGTTATGCACAAATACCCATGAAACATTTACCAAAAGCCTCAGATGCACCTGTGTGAGATCAGCTTCTGCTCAAAATGAGCTGCAGATCACAGGGATGTTGTGAATGTTTCATTAACTTTTCATCACATCTAGACACAAGGTTTCTCTGCCAGAATTTTCCTTAATGAACCACCTGAATATTCACTGCCAGACAGCTTTTTCCACACTGAACTGCTCTGTGGAAACTATCCCATGGGGTGAATTGTGCTGTAGCTTGTGATAGGAGTAGCAGCCTTCCTTCCCTTCCCTTCTGACAAAAGAAAAAGCCATGCAAACGTGCACAGCCTTGAAACTGGAATTCTTGCTCTGGGATGTGATCTAAGGAAAGCTGGATTAATTCAAACCTGTGCCTACTCGAAAAGGAAGAATCTGCACCCTATCCACATAGATTGTGGCAAAAATAAAAGGAGGCTCGGTTTGAACCTGAATTTTTAGGGCAGATGCAGTTTTTGGGCCTTGCTTATTACTCAGGAAATAAAAGAAATTCAAGGCTGGCCTTGTGCACCTTGGGAGCAGTCCCGTGTGGACACGCAGTGGCTTCAGCTCTCAAGTGGCACATGGAGAGCACCCAGTGAAGAAGCACAAACACAGAGGCCCCAGGGGCTGCCCGTAATAAAGAGAATTTCCTACTGATTCAACACAGCCTTTGCTTCTCACAGCTCTGTAGCAGCTCTCAGGTGACTTGAAAGACCTGCTCACAAACACATTTGCCATCAGTGATGTGCTTAGGGGAGAAGGGAAGGGAAGGGAAGGGAAGGGAAGGGAAGGGAAGGGAAGGGAAGGGAAGGGAAGGGAAGGGAAGGGAAGGGAAGGGAAGGGAAGGGAAGGGAAGGGAAGGGAAGGGAAGGGAAGGGAAGGGAAGGGAAGGGAAGGGAAGGGAAGGGAAGGGAAGGGAAGGGAAGGGAAGGGAAGGGAAGGGAAGGGAAGGGAAGGGAAGGGAAGGGAAGGGAAGGGAAGGGAAGGGAAGGGAAGGGAAGGGAAGGGAAGGGAAGGGAAGGGAAGGGAAGGGAAGGGAAGGGAAGGGAAGGGAAGGGAAGGGAAGGGAAGGGAAGGGAAGGGAAGGGAAGGGAAGGGAAGGGAAGGGAAGGGAAGGGAAGGGAAGGGAAGGGAAGGGAAGGGAAGGGAAGGGAAGGGAAGGGAAGGGAAGGGAAGGGAAGGGAAGGGAAGGGAAGGGAAGGGAAGGGAAGGGAAGGGAAGGGAAGGGAAGGGAAGGGAAGGGAAGGGAAGGGAAAGGAAAGGAAGGGAAAGGAAAGGAAGGGAAGGGAAGGGAAGGATTTTTGATCCTAGTTTAAAACAGAAATATCCTCCTCCAGGTAAAACTGATCTATAAAATCATGATAGCTAATGAAAGGAATGTATGGAAAGAAAAGGTCTTCTCCACTGGAGAGCAAATACCTGCAAAAGGAGTTAAGCCACCTCTAAGTTGGCGTCCATAGCATTTAGGCATTTGTCGTGGCTTGCAACAACAAATACATGAGTTTGATTACATATTAGTTTATTATTACACCCGTGGGATACAAGAGCATAGTTGATTCGTTTTGGGGACAGAAAGTCATGTTATGTGAAATTTAACATCTTCTGAAGGTCCAGGCCATGAACTCTGAAAAGAAATAGTTCTGTACAGAGATATCTTCACAGCACCACAGTGTCAGGCCCATAGAGCAACACAGGCCAGTGACCAAAGAGAGAGGATGAGCTCTTCCAGGTATCAGGCAAAGGGCACTGAGAATCACTGGGACTTTCTTCTCCCACCCTGGGCCGCCTCTTCCTCTGGCCTGCTGGTTTGCAAAGTCTGAGTCCTGGCTGTGCCAAGCTGCTTAAGAGTTGTCATCTAGGCACTGGTTCAGCAAGGTCCTGAAGGATGTCAGATTCATGTTCTGAAACCCTTGTCACTCTCCAGGATGAGAGTCAGAGAAGCTCATCTCAGTGGGCTGCTCTTATTTCAGGCTTTTAAATTAACTTTGTAGAAAAACAGATGAAGAACATAATGATCCACTTTTTTTTTTTTTCCGTGAGAGAAGTCATTAACATATACACAGAGGCATTTTTATGTTGTATCAATATTGACTCTTTCAGAGAATGAAAGTTCTGGCAGCAATTCCACTGACAAACCTTTAATCAAAGTAAGTGACATAAAAAACTTTGACAAGGCTGGTGTAAGTGGCAATTTGTTTGGCATGACCATAATTACGCTTTTTGTCATTATTGTGGGCAACAAAAAAAGGTTTCGTGGCCACATCACTGATGCAGCTGTACCTTTTGTTTCTAGCACACACCAATGTTAACAAGATATTGTCTGGTGCCTGGAGTTCACTGTTAAGATAGAGGAAAAACGCAGAATCATGGGATTGTGTAAGTTGGAAAAGACGTCTAAGATGATGGAGTCCAGCCATTATCCCAAGTCCACCACTAACCCACATCCCTAAGCACCACATCTACACATCTTATAAACACCTCCAGGGCTGGTGCTTGAACCACTTCCTTGGGCTGCCTGTTCCTATGCTTGACAACCCTTCCAGTAAATAAATCACAACAAATAAACTGGTAAACTGGTGGTCATCTCCTCTCCCGACCTCTTCTCCAGTGTTTTGGGTCTTTGTGGGCCCGTCTCTTCAAAACACACATTCCAATCCTTTCAAGTCAGGAAGGCTTTTCTCCTCTCTTCTTGTGCCTTCTACTTAGGGCTTGCCTAGCTATTTTATTGATTTTCATGTTCCTCAATTTCTACAAAATTTCACTTCTTTACCTTACCCATACTGCTGTTCCCTTTACATGGCATCCCTTGTTGAGGAAGTAAATATTCAGGACTCACACGAAACAAAACTCAGGATTAGGGAATGTAGAAGACTTTACCCTGGCAGGAGAGTTACAGCTGGAAAACAGAGGCAGCACCAGCAGGAGCTGAGGATTTCTCTTCACCCCTTGCTGCTCCAGTTATAAGGGCAAATGGTTAGAAAAGGAAAAGATCCACCAGACCTCAAATAACAAACCAAGTGAGGCAAGCACTCCTTGGGCCTGTGTTTTCTTTTCTCATTTCTATTTATTTACTTGCATCTTGTTCATCATCCAGTGCCTCCGAGCGTGCCCAGCCCTCTTTCCTTGCGTAGCATCTCCTTTGATAATGTAGTCTGTACAAATTGCAGCCTGGCAAACTGCAGACTCATCAGGATGGCAGAGGCACAACACGAGGAGGTGCTTTCCCCTTGTAATCCTTTACCGTCAAAGAAGCCAATAAATGCAAAATCTTCATTTGTTTTGAGACACCCTATGGCAAAGCAGATCAAGCTGCCCTTTTCCTTTGTTACAGCTGTGTATTCTCTCCGCGAGATTAACAAGCATTACTGTGGATTTGGGGTTTCTGTGCTGTCAGAGATCGCTTGCAGCCATCCCAGCTCAAGTGCAGCAGCACAGCAGAAGCTGGTACCCAGCTCATCAAACCCAGCAATCTCTGCTTGTTCCTCATTAAAACAACCAGGGCTGCCCCCTGACTCGTCTGTGTCCATGCCTGATTCACACATGATGTGGCAGAATGTGCTTCCAGGAAACCAGTCCTTTTCTCCAGGGCAGAGAAGGCAGTGTTGTGAGATAAAAGGAAAGTTTACCAGGCAGCACTGATTTAATGATGTTAATAAACCACAGCTATTAGTCCAATTACATAAAAGCAGGTTACCTTGCCAGCCTTAATACCAGGAGATGATAAATGCAGATTATTCTCAGCTTCTTTACCGTATCCGGTTCTCCAGATAGGGAATTAAATGCCTGGGTTTATCTTTTTGTAAATTGCTCGATATAGTTTAATTCTAACTTACAAAGAGCTTTCTGCCCAGCCAGGGAAATCCTTAGCTCTCCCCTTAAGCAGGGCTGAAATTGCTCTCATCTTGCAGTTTCTTGTAGGCTGAAAGTTGAGAACTTAAGGTGGTTTTCCCAGTTATTTTGTGCTTAGAAATGCAGAAGGGAAGCAGTGCAGCCTGTGTCAGAAACGTAACATTTTGGGTTGGTCTGTTTCTGAGCAGTTGTTTGGGGAGACATTCAGCTCACTGGGTACCACTGCAGTGGTACAGGGCAGAGTTTTGTGCCAGCTTGTCATGGGAGGGCTCCAAAAACCAGAATGGTGTCACCATGTTAGCGTGGAAACACATAATCACTGGATGATTATATGCAGGTGCTTTTATTGACGAGCTCTGGGAATCGGGTACAGACAAACCCAAATCTGACTCCGACATGGATTTGAGATGGACACATTTTATACTCTTTCTTTACATAATCATATGTTGATTATTAACTTGATATTGTTCTATTGTGTGTATTGATTTTGCTCAAGCATGAATGTAAGCCCCCTTTCCCCACAGCATTTCTCATTTATTCTACAAGAGGGTACACAGGTGTAGGTTTGCAGGGTTCTAGTAAAGACAATGCCCACTCCCGTTTCCAAGGCCCATTTTAGCTACCATGACTTTAGGAACATTTTAACCCCATGCTATCAACCACACAGTGGCTCTACCGTTCATCAGAGAGGCACCAGAGAGGATCTGAGCTGCTGAGCCAGACACTCCACGGGCACAAACATACTCACACATGGCACGTTCCCTCCCGTGTCAGCCTTCAGCCCATGGCTGACCCCAAAGTGACCTGCCCTGCCTTCGAAATGACATTTCTGTGCCCCCAGAGGCAGCAATGCAGAGGGCTCGTGCTGTCTCATGGCTTTAAAGATTTGCTCTCAAATAACTGCTTACAGCTCACCAAGTTGAGTGCAAGTGAAGAGAAGGGATCCCATTCCCTGTGTGTATCCAACCTGGCATTTAGCTTAATTTCCTGTATTTATACTCTGTCATTTGATCCTGTCCCTTGATCCTTGCATGAGGGACTAAATAACAGTGGCCACCCCAAATTACAGTGCTGGAAGCGACAGAAACCCACGCTTTGAAATGTATAGTTCTGCTAGAAATTGGAAAATAATTTAAAATGCATTTAAAATATTAGTTCAGAGTTATTATAATTATCCTATTATAAAGCATATTTGCAAAAAATAACAGTCTTGGACATGGGTCTTTCAGGCCAAGTTTCATCTCAAAATGAACTCTCACAGCCCTTAATATCACTCTGAGACAGTTAATTATATCTTGGCAGAAACTGAGCCCCTATAATTAGGCTGATGTATTTGACAGATTATTTTTCACAAAAAAGTTGACCACAAATAGTTCTCAATCGACCTAACAGCCTTCCCATTTGAGAACCCCTATGCAAATGTAAAAATACAGTCTATCTTGCCTCTCTAGTGGGTTTGATATGATTTGGCAGAACTTACAGAGGAGCTTGAAGCCAATTGTTAGTGGAATGAGCTAAGAGGTGATGAAAGAGCTTTAGGTCTTGGGCTGTGAGAAGGCAGTTGGCCACACACTTAGACAAATGGAAAATAAAAGACATTATTGGATGAAATTACAAATATTCCCAGAGGATTCATGTACTCTGGAGTGCCTTTCCTTTCAGCGTGCAAGGACAGCCAAATGTTCCTCAGACTCAGCCTTTCATTTCACGTGCTTGCAAAAGTTGCTTAAGAAAAAAATCACACAGCTCATAAGCTTTTTTCAAGTAGTTCATATTTTTTTAAAGCTGGTAAACATGGGGTGTTTGACCCAGTTTGCTCTCAGTAACTGCAGCTTGCTCCTCATGTGCCCAAATTAAGGCCATGTGCCTTGGCTTAAATTCTGCTTAGTGAGGTTTAAGCTAAGGGATGGTATTTCACAGCAGGGAGAAGATAAGGACATGCACAGGGTATGGAGAGGGACTGAGCTGAAGGGAGCTGACTCGGGGAGCGCAGCCATGTGCCTGCATTTGGTCAAGAATATTCTTGTTGTCTCACACTCCAAGACCAGCACAGCAGTCTCCAGCACATCACCCCAGTGTGAAGCCAGCGCTGTCCCTTCCCCATGTGGGGCCCTCTCTCTTCAGGATGAAGGGGTATTTGATGAATTGTTGGACAGTTTCGGAGACTTTGTTTTATTTTTGCAAGCTTTAGTTTAGATTATCACATTAAAGTATCATTTGTGAGAGAGGATATTTCTGTTGGAAAGATGCAGCAGTTTTCTGCAGGATTTAGTCTGTTCTATCCCTACAGAAAGGCCTTTTCTTCAAAAAAACCAACATGAAATCAAAAGTTAAATTGTTGAAGGGCAGGAAATGTGCTAGAATCGTGGTCCAAGGACAATACTCCTATTTAGTGCAAAATCACTAATGCCTTCTTGCTACTAACTAGAGCTGCGTCAACAATACCACAGGTTGAAAATGATCCTTGAGATTAAATGCCCCTTTTTCTTACTTCACTAGATTTTTCAAATAAATGTGATAAGTAGATAAATGGCTGCTAAAAGTGAACCCTGACATGGAGCAGACTGTGCCTTTTTGGCTAGGAAGAAAAAGGAACTTGGACTGCACATAGACTGGGGAGAAAGTCTGGGCTGGAGTATCCACAGAGGAGCAGATGAACAGCTTTTGTGAATGAGGCTAATGATGAAGGGTTTTTAAATGTATATTCCCATAACTGCTATGAATAATAAACATTTATGTTGGTACAATGCCCACTCATTTCAGCCTGATGAGAATTCCTACAAGGCTCCGCTGTGGTAACTTCTCTTACAAACCAATGACAGTCTGTGTTTTCCATTGTCCTGGAATATTTGATATATTTTTATTACACTGGATATCTTGGCATGACTGATGTGCTTCTGGATGTATCAACAGCCAAGGCTTCTTTTTGTCACAGAGTTGAACATTAGGGTGTTTGGTAAGATGTATTAATTTCCTTGTGCCTCAGTGATGTTCAAAACGAGCTTTTTGCAGAATTCCTGCCTTTTCTCCTCCCATGGAAATATATTTCCAAAAACTTGTGACGCTGTGGGCTTATTTATTTCAAACTCTTTTCTTCCAGAAACATTTGTGCCTCTTTAGAATATTTTTACTGCAATACCTACACTAGTGATCTTCAGATGAGCACTCTGAGAGGCTGACGTGTCATTATCTTCAGCTTTCCAAGCAGATAGACATGCAGGAAAGGAATTCGTCTCCCTTAACTTCAGCCACGTGAAAGTTAAGCATCTGCTACAAGCTTGTTTTACCTGTAGTCCTCACGGAGACAGATCCCTTCAGCAGGTGATAAATGCTGTCTGTCTGAGGCATTTTCTCAAGAGTGGGACAGTTCATCCTCTGGAGGTGCCTTGGCTCTGGCAATATCCGAATGCTGTGAAAGGGCAATGAACAGTACCAGGATGTCTGATTTCCAAATTCAGCACCTCTGCCTCCCTGTACAAATACAAATGAGAATGAGAATGTGAATTGTTCATTTCAACACTGTAGGTTTTGCACAGTGAAATTTTGCAGTATTTTATGCTGTTTATTTGATTGTATTCATGCTTATTTCTGTATGTGTGTATTTAATTCTATTGTGTATCCAGTTTTACTTAGTGGCAACAGCACTCAGCAGATTCCACTGGAAGGTTTGCAGGGAGTGACCAGATTTGGAGCAGGTCAAGAACTGTGTATTTTTGCTAGAAGCACTGTTGGTCCAGACGTTGCTCTGAAGCTCACAGATCAATTCTTATTTTGTTTTCTGTGTGGGTATTATGATTTGCACAGGTATCACGCCTTGGTAAAGGTGTGATACAGCTCTTGCCTCAGCATGCCAAGACTCCGTGCACATTTACTCGCAGAGTAATGTATGCACAACTATGAGACCTCTTGATTACCAGCAGTGTCTGCATGCTGGGAGCGTTCCTTATTCCTTTTATGTTTGTAATTCTGTGTCTTCAGGTGTAGAAGAACTGCCTGCCAGCATCTGTTTCTCTATCTGTTGATAGTTAAGAAAAGCTGAATCTTAAACAGTTGTGTGCCTAAACTTCTTTCTTTCCTAAAGAAAAGAACTGGATAAAAAGGAGACATATTTTTCAATGTATTTCTTTGGTGGACTTAAAGGTGTGAAAGATTTCTAAGGATTGGTAAAAGGCTTGGAAAACAACATGCTACCACTACTGTTCCACTCTTTTATAGATGTTCAGGTTTCTGAAGACTATAAGTACATACATTTTCTCCTTAGGGTAGTGAGTTCAAAGTAAAGAAATCAGAATTTGACATAGTTCATAAATATAGACTTCATTACCATTCACTGTTAATGGTACACGTTTGAACTTTCCATCCATATTTCTGTTTATATATTAGAGAAGCAGTGGTTTCTGGAGCGCAGGGAAGCCAACTTGCAAGCAGAGAGGGAAGAGGAGTCTTCACAGTTTCCAATTTGAGCACGGTGACTTTCCAAAGATGGAGCAGACTGGGAAAAAAATGTCACTGGACAGGCAGGATCAACAAACTGGCTCCAGCCAGCAAGTTCACCCATGCCAGCTTCAGCCTCGGCTCCCACAGAGCCCATAGTTGTGCACCTTCAGATTACAAAAGAAGCTAAAATCATAAAGGACAAGTTCAGCTGTGCAGAATAATTATGGGCAACTTCTTCCTCTTCACACTGAGTGATCCCTTGCTGAAAGGAGTGGGGCTATTTGGGGAGAAAGGTAATCGCTCTAAGTTAGCAACCACTGTAATTTTCCAACCCCTTCTACACTGCAAAAATAGCCCTGTCTGTACAGTCCTATAAAGTGGATTGCTGGGGTAAAGGGAGCAAGGCTCTTGTTCTGAAGCAGAAGGTGGAGGACCTAAAGATCCAAGTGCACACAGCCCTCAGCACCAGCTGCCTTTAAGTAAAATGAATCCCATGGGTCTGTCCTGTGTCAAACGGCCTCGCTTCTGTCCCCCAGGTCCCACTCTGTGCCTAGGGGGAGGGCTGTGGTGGATTCACCAAGAGCAGTCTGGCAGTGCACGTTCACTTCCAAAGCACCGCTCCCTGTGGGAAAGTCCAGAGACTACTGGGCAGCTGCATGAGGATGTTTGCGCTGATTGTGATCTGGCTAAACAAAATTGTTTGGGGCCTTACCTGTGCAAGGCAGTGCCTTTTCCCAGTGCTTACTCAAGTTTAAAGGGGAGCTGGGCCAGTTCCAGGTGTGACCATGGCCAGCTATAAGTGATTTCTGTTGATTTAACCAGGCTGGGTGCTGGCTGGTGAGAGTACAGCTTGCAGGGTTGAAAATAAAGCAGGTTTTTACTTTACTCTTTACAGATAATTGAATTTGCTAGGGTTCAGTGGGAGAAGGCTGGCACTGCACCTGTAGATGTCTTGTCCAGGAGGGGAGAGAGCCATGGCTGTGAGTGCTGCATTCAGATCCATACAGCCATGGGGTGGAAAGCAAAGGGAACTCTGTGAGCAGCCAATGTAACTTCACCCCTGTGCAAGTGAAAAGCAGGAAAGGGAACATATTATCTTCTTTTGCATCTTTAAGGGAAAATCCGATGTAAGGAAGGCTCTCTAGCATGAACTGAATTTGGAGACCGAGTCAATACTTTGCAAATGATCCCCAAGATGCTTTAACCACCGGAGTGTTTGGCTTAAGAATAAGAGAATCATGTGGGATGTGTTTAATTGTGTTTATAGAATAATAACATGGGCTGCCTTCAATTTGCAATACAAGACTTTTCTACTCCTCAGTGTAACTCAGATCTGAAGCCAGTCAGAGAAACTCTTTCTGACAGCTTCCCCATTAATACTTGCCTGCAGAAGTACATTATTTTTTAAAAAGCAGCAGGTAAATGGATCGACATTCCTGCCAAAACGGGGACTGCATGTGTGTGGATGTCCCACAAAGGCAGAGGGATAAAGCACCCTCTAAGTTGAATTCCACAAAAGAAAGAAATGTTGAGTAATGTCTAAGTTCCAGCTGAAGACAAGGGAGGTGTTGGTTCTGTCCAAGCTCTGGCAGATTCAAGGGAGAGCTTTCCATATCTGGATGATCCCAGGCACTCAAAAACTTAAGCACATAAAAGGAGACCAAGTATGATCTCACTGCAGGGAACAGACTCATGTTCTCGGACACACACCAAAGAAATCCAGTTCTGGAAAATTTTCCCCTTCTGAAAGTCAGAGAGGGAAAGCCAAGTTTTGCTAGCACAAGCTCAGAATGGTTTCTCAGGCTGGAAAAGTAGGTGGATCCACCTGCATCTATGTAGGTTGTATGGACCATGTAGGTTGTCCCACTAGAAATATTCTACCACATTTCATTTTAAAATGGATGGTTAAAAAAAAAAAATCAATTAAATGATGTATACTGCCTTTGTATCTCATCACTTCTATAGCTCACCTTTTTTGGAATATGACCTGGAACAGGAAGAAAAATAAAAACAATTTCATTTTAGATCTCTCTGTAATTGACACAAATGGTTTGGGTATGTTTGGGTTTGGTTTTTTTCCTTTTACACAAATGCATTAGGTTTTTAATGGTAGGAGTCTCTGGAT
Organism: Callaeas wilsoni; assembly: GCA_013398955.1. Lineage (NCBI taxonomy): Eukaryota > Metazoa > Chordata > Aves > Passeriformes > Callaeidae > Callaeas > Callaeas wilsoni. Next base: position 48,588 of record VWPU01004924.1, read on the forward strand.
GACTGGGGAGCTATTGGACTTTGAACTTTTGAAGAGTGTTGGTAGTATGAGGCCCAATGGCTGTGTAATTTTGGTAAAATATGTCCACATGGGTAGGAAATGAAGAGATTTTTTTTATCAGGGAGTTGCAAGGTATAATCCTACAGCAGATAAAAATTGAAGGTATCAAAGGTATTTCAAATTATCAATATATCTGTGGTTTATCACAGGGATGTTCCTGCCATAAGCACAGTATGTATCAGTTCCATTTCACTGGGAAAATTTTGAGACATTTTGAGATTTATTGAAATAGTCCCGCTTTCTGTTAAATCCTGCCCTCCAGAAGTCTAGCCAAATCTGAACTGGTTCCATGGACTCCTGTCAGGGCACTGAGGCCTCCACATTAATGTCAGGGAGAAGAGCTGGCAGTTCACACCAGCCACGTGTCAATGAGGGCAGCAAAGCTACTGTTCTACAAAAAATATCGCCAAAGTTATGGCACCCCCAACGACAAAAAAAAAGGAATGAAGACCTATGTGAAAAGATTTTGGATGGAGCATTCAGAGTCTGAGCACTTTCACTGTGTAATGGATTTCCTTCACTGCTCGCTTTCATATTTTGAAGAAATAACACTTCATCTGTGTTATCTGTGAGATGAGTCTGGTGAGATGTTCACAGGCTGAAGTCTGCAGACCAAATAATTCAAGATTTTCTCAGGGCCTGATTCTGCATCAGGAAAGTTGATGTGAATTTTATTGCAGATCTGTTGGGGCATCTGAGGCTTTTATCCTAGAAAGCGTTCATATGAAACAAAGTCTAAAGTACTTTTGATATTATATTTTATTCTTCTAATATGCTAACAGAAATTCAATGATGCAGGGCTGATACAGATTTAGATGATGTGGACTGTTATAACATTGAAGGCTCTGAAGAGCAGCCTGCAAGGAGCAAGCAACCGTAGTAAAAAGTAGCAAGCAAAACTAATCTTTAAAACTACATTTTATTTTATTTTATTTTATGTTGTTCTATTTTGTTTTGTTTTGTTGTTTTTTTATTTTATTGTATTTTAAAAGATTGTGCTGGTAACACACTCGACAATTTTGGAATATGGGAGGTGAGGCAAACTGGTGAAGGGGTCCTTGAAAACCGTGTAAATGCAAAGGGTCTGACCAGCCTCATCCCTCCCTCCTTCCCTGCCCAGGAAAAAGCTTCAATACTGGGAGTTTCTGTATTTTCCTGGTTAGATTGTAGTTTTCAGATGACACTTTGATGTGATATGCGAGTTTAAAAGAGAAAATATTTGTGTTGTAATGGAGATTGGATAGTGACTGTAAAATAGGATGTTTCCTATAATTTCAGATGTGCTTTTCCCTTTTGTCATCTGATTCTGTTCTGCCAATTTCTGAGGAGAGGGACTGAGAAACCATTCATTGGACTACGCAAAACGAGCCAGGATATTGCTTTGTCTTCAGAGATCATTCTTTTATTCCTTTCTATCACTCAGGTTCCTACCATATTATCCTACTATTGTATCATGTTACATTATGTTATGCTAATTTCTGGTTTCTGGTGCTGTATCTATTAGAGTGTTATGGGTGAGCTGAACAGGCACCTTTTTACTGCTGCCAGTGTTTGTGATAACTATGAAAAACATGAACTTCTGCTTGGCACTAAATTGCATTTCTAGGGTTCCTGCAGCACATAAAAAAAAGGAGACTTGCTTATCATCGGTTGCTCTTACAAGCCTTGATAAATAAATGCTATTGGCTTGTGCTCGACTGACCATGTTTCAATGTGAAAACATAAATGGTCAGAAATATTTATTCATTGCACGGGGAGCTTTGGCTTGAACCAGCTGCCCATGAGACATGCACTTCACATCCTGAGGTTTCCCAAAGCAAATGCCTAGTGAAGGCAGGACATGACTAAAGGTCTCTCAAAAAAAAAAAGGGTCTCTCAAAATCAAACAAAAAAAACCTGTATTGGGTTGTGGCCTGAAGAAAGTGAGAGGAAGAGGAGTCATCTAAAGGCTTTAAGCATGAAAAACGGAGCCTGACTATTTCAACGTGGTCCACAGATACCTGCAAATTGCCAGAAAGTGCAGCTGTAATGGGTTTCAGAAGGGATGCCATCAACAATCCCTGACAGGTTTCCAGTGCTGAGCATGTTTAATTTTACTCACATAAAAGTGTAGCATTTTTGGAGCTCATGCCATTTTTGGATGGGCACCCTTACGGGGCAAAACCAGGGGTTTCATGTAAGCTCTGCCATGGTGTTGAAGGAAGGGAGTTCCAGCGCACCACCCATCAGCATTTTAGAGGAAAAAACATCATACTGCAATTAAAAAGAATGGGAATAAGCAGTAAAATCCTTGTAAAGCACACGTTGTCCCTGTGAGGAGCTGCGGTGGCAATGGCAGGTATTGCAGTGTGGCAAGGTGGCTCGGGCAGGGTTGATAATGCTCCTTGTTAGTGTAAACCAAGCCCAAGTGATGAAACAGGACTGAATTCACCCACACCAGAAGCAGGTGCTGCTCCACGGACTGCAGGCTCTAAGCCAGCCTGCATTTATCTCATCTCATCTCATCTCTCCTAGAAGATGGTGCTGCTGACAGATCCTTTTATGCCCATCCCTTTCTACATGCAGGAGATCCCTTTTTCCATACACAGGAACATCCTTCTCAAAGTCAAACAGAGGCTGGCCGAGATCTCTGCTTAGTTTGACTTCATTTTCCCAAATCACAGCACAGCACCACAATTAACCCTTTGGACTGCTGGAACGTGGAGCCACACTGAGCTCAGTATCAGCCTGAACCACCTCAGCAGGCACCAGTCAGAGCATTGCTGCCTCTTGCTCTCTGAGGCAGGTGTCTGCAGCTCGGTGTTTGTGATCTGTGAAGAGGTTAAAGCCAGCTAATGCAATCTGGTTCCAGCTCAGCAGAGCCTGTAGGCATGTGGCTTACTTTGATTGGAAGCCCTGGGACTGCTACCTAGTGTGTTATTACCCATGGGCTTTGCTAGCCCGGGAAAAGACTTCCCAGTTCTGTAGGTCTCTAGCAGACAGTCAGACTGTCTAGACAACACCCAAAACAACCATTGTTTTTCAGCAGTTTTCAGTGGGAGCCAATCTTCCTCCATGCATTTTGCAGTGTGGCTCTGCCTGAATATATTTCAGGGAGCCCAAGAGCCCAGACTCTGAATGCACAGGATTGGCACACGTTACATCACTGGATCCTGAAGTCCCAAGCTCTGTTGTTTGCCACCTCCAGTAAGAGAAATTTCAGAGCAGGCTGGTTTTACAGCTGTCTCAACCAGCCAGAAGTGTTGTGTTCCCTGTTCCCTGCTCCATGTTGCATGGAGCAACAGAAATTACCCGCTGTAAGTCTATGAGAAAAATTAAATTTCTTCTGAGAGAACAGACATTAACAATATAAATTAAAAATTATCAAAATCACATATTTTTATAAAAAAAATATTGACTTTAGATCACAGAGCTGCTGTGTTAGTACACTGGTGGAAACTGTACAAGAAAGGGATACAGGTTTTAAAAGTATTAGTTACAACATTTTGGGAAAGCAGTGCATTTTCCTCTTCTATGCAATAGAAATTGAACAATTCTGTGTTCACTCTCTGGTTGTTTGTGCCATTCCAAAAGAGTAATTTCAATTAAAGGAACATATGACCTTCTTTTGTCCTCAAAGGAGAGTCATTTAGTCCTCTGGTGTAATGCAGCTGGGTGCAGCAAACAAACCCTTGTAAGCCATTTATCTAAGTGTAATGTCAACTAAACCAGAGAAAACTGCCTATATCTGTGTGTCAATGTTGGACACGGGGATCTTGTGAGATTATCAGATGACCCATCAAAAAAAACTCATGGAGTTCACAACAAAAATGGAAAGTGCTGTAAAAATCTGTGGATATTTTTCTACTCTTTGGACATAGTTTCCAACTCAGAGTTTTCCCTGGCATTAATCTATCTAGATCTTTGATTAATACATTGCTAGTTTTCCATAGATACAAAAGACTGTAAAACTTAATTCTTGGGCCAGTGCACCTTTTGCATCACAAAAACTGCAGAGCAGAGCATGTAAGAACGAGCTGAGCTGTGTGCACAGATGTGTGTGTGTGTACACAGAGGGGCACTACAGACTGCCAGTGAACCCTCTGCAGCAGGATCACACAGTTCACCAGCTAAACTAGAAGGTCCAACTTTATTTATACCTGATTGGGCAGGGATGTGGCCAGAAAAAATTAGAAAGGAAGCAATATAAGAGCTTTAGAATATATGAATTATATAAATATAGAAAGTCAGGCAACTAAAATAAAATTGCGTGCCTCTGAAATGATGCAAAAGGGCTGCACTTTCTAGGGGTGCACTAGAGATGCTCTAAGCTTATGGAAATAGGAGAGCTGGCACAGCCACAGCAAGAAAAGGACAAGGAATGGGTCCCTGTGTCAAAAACACAGCCCACAGATTCAGGCGATCACTTTGCAAGAGTGATGGAGGGATTCTATTGTAATTTTAAAAAAATCTAAACCTTGAAGCAGTGAAGTCACAGTCTTGAGTCAGGCAGACCAAGCTATTGTCCTAATGCACTGAACAATCAGAAGTGATGAAAGATCTCTGGGATTTTGTCTTTACTTTGTCCTTCTAAATCATGGAAAAAACCCAATGTGACTTGCCTTTTATTTAGTGGGTTTTTGGAAGGAATTAGCTAAGACTGGAGCTTTTTCCTTGTGAAGACAGACATCAAAGGGCAGATGTCTCTGGAAAAGCAAATGGTTCCCATTTTCTTTCCTGAAGGAATAACAAAATGGGAATAATTCAACTTCTATTTCCTTGCCACGGAAGAGGGGTGAAAAAAACAAAGAAATCCAGCAGTACGGATTCCTGAGTCAAAAAGCAACAGAGAAAACATCATTTGGCTTTCCTACATTTTACAGCAAATTTTCAGGTTTGTATTTGCAGTTAGCTCACGGTGGATGAAACGAAACGCAACACACCTGCTGGAGGAGTCCAGCTCTAAACAAACCCTGCCGTAACCCAGAGAATCCAAGGGACGTGCAAAGCAGAGGGTGCCGGGCTCCTCCGCGGAGCGGAGCGGAGCATCCTCCGGGCGGCGGGAGCCGCGGTTGCCATGGGAGCGCGGATGCTTTCCCTCGCATCAGCGCCGCATCTGCGGGCAGCGCTCTGCCCTTACAGCCCCGCTGGCCCGCAAAGGCGGGTGGCGTGGCTGTGCGGGCTCTCCATGTTTGTTGGACGGAGGCCCGACGGTTCAACCTTGCAATTACTTTCCGCCCCGCTGGATTAATTTTTTGGGGGGGAGCAGGGAGGATGCAGTGTCCTCTTTATCATTTGAGAGCGCGCTGTACGTGAAGGGCTCTGCAAAGAGCCGGCTGTCGGCGCCAGGCAGGGATGCGCCGAGATGCGGGGGGCGGGCGGGGATGCGCGGAGGCGCCGCGGGCGGCCCCGGCCCCGCTCCCGGTCCCGGGTGCGCCGCTGCTCCCGGCGGCTTTCCCGAGCCGATGCCGCCCTCTCGCGGGCTCCGGGCTGCCGGCGCTGGGGAGCTCCAGGCACCCTCGTAGAGAATAAAAAAACCCATAAATCTGCTCTCCAGGCAAATCCCGACCTGCTCCCCAGGCAAATCCCGACCTGCTCCCAGGCGATTCTCAACCTTTCCAAGGGTAGAATCTGCAGAAACAGCGCTCCTCAGTTTTTTCCTTTCTTTTCTCCATTTTACATTCGCTTGTGTATTTACAGATCTGTTTGTATGCCTCCCCCCACGGCGGGAGAGATGGGTGCCAGATCAGCTGCTCGCTTGAACAGGCAGAAAGCTGCTGCCCGGGGCAATCAGCACGGGCAAACCAACCCTGGGTCTGCTCTGCTGATTAATTAGAGGTCTGATGAAGCCAGCAAGCTCTTCCTTCAAACCCAAGGGACTGGGTTTCCCAGGCAGCTCTGCTGAAAAAAGCACTTTTTCTCTAGCTTTGGACACCAAAAAGCCCTGCAAAAGCTATCGTGCAGACCCAAATCGCATGTGGTGTTTAGCAGTTCTTAGGAGAAAGAACTTCTCCCTTCGGTAGCAAGTCTCCGAGAGAGGCAGTCTGGAGTCAGTCTGAGATTTCAGACACCGGTTTAAGTCTTGTGACCTCATCTGGTCAAAGCTAGCAAGGCTCAGGCTGTCCCTGCCCTGTCAAAGATTTTTCCTGTTGCCTTAGGCAAGGTTCCTGCTGCTGGGGCTTGACCTGAGTGCCTGGACAGCTCTGGGATGCTGAACTGGGGGCCAGCAGCAACAAGAAAATTTGCACCCCACCTGGCCCCAGGCTGCAGGAGACCAAGGATCATGGTGGGGCTAGAGGAGTGGGCAATGTTTTTCTCCACTAAATTAATCTTTCCATGGAAAAGGAGTGTAGGAGCTCCCAAGACTTCATCACAAGAGCAAATCCTATTTATTTGCTGTTATTCACGATCAGGAGGGCCCAGCTCTCCAGCTCCCAGCACATCTGTGCAGCTGTTCCCTGGAGCTTGACAGCAGTTTGGGCATGAGGAAACAGCACTGCAGAGCTGCTGGTCTTGGAAGGATGACAGCCAGAAAATTAATGAGCATTAGTACAAAGGTCTGGGGGATTTAACCATGGCACTAGAGCAACCTGTGAGCATTTTACACCAAGTTATTTTCCCCCAAATGTAATGGTAAGAAGGCACCACAGAAACAGCTCCAGTACAAACACTTGTCAGCGCAGGAAACCCTCCTCAAGTGCAGAGGCTCTTCCCAAGGACTTTATTGCATATCAGAGGCAATAACAATTTATTTCAGTGTCTTCACTGTTAGATATAATAGCCAAACAGAGGTATGAAAGACCCAAGCTGACACTCTGGTTAAAATCTATTGCTCTGCCTAATCATTGTACAGCTGAACAACAAATCACCAGTGTGGCTATAAATCGTGTATTTGCATAAATAAATAAAAGTAGTCTTGTGCAGCCAGCTTTCCCATTGCATAATGTGGTTTCTCTAAGACCCTTTTGGGGGCTTCTGAGTATTGCTTCTCAAGCTCCTAATTCTTCAGTTCATCAGTAATGTCAGTTTTCCACCTGATTGAAAAGCACCAACTTTTTTTTTTACCGGGTCCAGAGAACATCTGTGTGCATTTGGGCTGATCCACTCAAGAGAAAGGGATTTGAAGTGTACAGAAGAGGAAGGGCTTTGGACAAAAAAAATAGAAGAGAGGTTCTGGACATTTGTGGCCATGAAATGATCCATTAGTCTCCTTACAAACTTAGGAGGACTCACCACACTCTTCGCCCCATCCTGCCTCCAAACTAAAACCTCCCCTGCAGCTTTTCTGTGGTGCAAGGTTAAAAAGTTCCTGCTTTCCAGCCCACTGTGTGGATGTAATTATTGCTATATATTCCCATTTTAACACACTTTGGTATGTTTGGGAAACAAAAATCAGCAAATGCATGTGGTGATTATCCACAGAGTTCATATTTTCTGGAGAAGCAGAGGGAGCAGTGAGCTACTGATCACCTCTATGTGAACCTTTACATTCTGTCTGCTCTGTTCAGTCTCTTTGGTGTTCATTATCGCTTTCCCTTTCTCCTGCTTGATACAGTGAAGTAGACCTGGATATTTTGTGATTCCTTTAATAGGCTCAGTGCAGCAAAGTGCTTTCAGTTCACACACTCTTCTTTTGATTTCAGGGAAGGAAAAGCAAAGTTAAGGGCATTTGCATTAGTGGCTGTTTGCTGACTCAGTCCTTCCAATTTTGCTCCAAATCCCTATAAGAGTTTATTTACTAGTTTTTAATGTAGCTTTGTAACCATGTCCTCGCCTTAAAAGCGGCCCTTTGCCACAATGTGTATCTACAAAGGGTGAAGCTGCTTTTCCCCACACTCACTGCCAGGATCTGCACTTTAGGTGAAAATAGAGAACAGAGAAAAAGAAGCTTGGGAGGTCACCAAGAGAGAAATAATAGGACAAAGAGATGAAAGACTTGGCAAAACCTAAATCCCTTTTTCATTATTATTTAATATTTTAAATCTGATCATCTCGACTCTGTTTAGGTACATGTGTGCATACCACACAGGTGGTTTGTTTTTTCATATTGTTCACAGTATTAAACATAAATTGCCAAGTATCTGTCCAAAATAATGAAATTTGACATTTAATTGACATCCAATTTATTATTCTATTTCTGTGGACACCATATGGCCCAAAAAATAGACTCAATTTGTCTTCTTAGCTTAGAAATGGGTTTTTCAGACTGTCCAGCCCTCTGATCTGTGCCTGTTGTTCCAGCTTCTCCAGTGCCAGGAGTCACAAGCCACAAAAGCCCTGAAGACCTTCAAAGCCAGTGTTAAGGAAACTAAGTGAGGATGTTGCTTAACTCACGTTAAAGACATGTTTGTGTGCTAAGCCTTGGATGTAGTGATGGAAATTTCAGAAGCAAAAGCAATTTTCAACTGCTATTTTCAAGATTCCCTAAATAACTTACCTTAGCACGTTTTTCCATAGAGCTCTGGGTAGGTACTGCCTTGCACGTGTGTGACATCCACAGCAAAATCCTCCCTCACCCTGCACAGGGGGCATTAATAGCACACCTCAGGCCTCTGCAGAGGTAGTGGCAATTAAAACACCAAAGCAATAGTTTGGCCAGACATTGGTAGAAGCCAAAAGAAGGTCTCGGGTCAGCTTCTCAGCTTCATCACTTTGTGTCTTCCTGATGATCCCTCCAAGGCCATTTGCTTGACAGATTGTTTCAAGTCTCTTTGCCAGCACTGGAGAGGTAGGATTCTGATGTTGTTTTAACTGCCCAGCATATCTTCCCCTAACACAGACAAAAAAGCTCATCCTGTTTCTTCTTATTTCAGAAAAGCACTCCGCTAGCAACTGTGTCAGACCATGCCTTCTCTCAACCTGTCTTATTTTGCCTTTATTTCCACCCCTGTGTCCACTCAATGTGGTCTGATGCTGGCTTAAGGAAGCCGTTCTGTCACAGCCCAGCTTATTAATTCCAACAGAAAAATTCAGGAAGTAATGCCAAACAAATTTTGCACGAGCTAGCCATGTCTGTAGAGGTCCCGCTGCCCTTTGAGTCTGGCCTGTCCTCATTTCTCCCCTCACAACTCCTTCCAACAGAGGCCAATCATCAAACAAGACCAACCAACCTTCAGTCCATGTCCTCACAGGAGCAGATCACTCGCAATAAAGAAACTGGCCAACAAAAAGCACCTCTACACCTGTTGATGTTGGTGCAGTGCATTTCATTGCTCAATTAAACAAGGAACCTCCATTGTTAGCACTTTTGCTTTATCTTAAGCCCTATCTTGGCTACAGCTGTGGAATATTTTACTGATCTCTGCATTCTTTTCCGCATGGACATTTTCGCTTTGGACAAAGCCAAAGGCTTTGTGTAAAGTCAGAGGCTTTGTTTTTCCTACATTACTCCCCTTTCTTGGTAGCCCAAGTCATGCATGAGAAATAGGGGTTTCAGCATAATTGCATGCCTAATGAAGCTTGAAATTATCGGTGGTGTCCACTGATGAATGAATACTGGACATTGATCCAAGTCACGGAGTTTAAGCCTTTTTAGTTCAGCAATTCATTAGCAACAATTAGCACAGAGCATGTGGGACCCCAGGTGTTCTCCGCTGCAGCGATCAGATAACTCCCTGTGATGCCAAACCCCTGTGCCCCTGCCAAACACCTGGCCCCAGGGAGCAGCTCTGCCAGCACAGGTGGGGACTGCTCCTGTGTGAGCCCAAACTGAGGAGCTGAGGAGGAGAGGGCACCTGCAAGAACCTGATCCTGCATTAATGAGAGCATTGCTACACAGCTGTCACTGTACTCTGGGATGAGACTGCACCTCATCCAGGACATCCTGGACGTGGGTTTCCTTGCTCTGCTCTTTACATTGGGCTCTCCCGTGTGAGGAAGTAACCCCCCAGGCATCCTGAGGTTTGCTGTGTGGGGACTCGGTGCAGGTGCCTGGCTGTGCTTTGATCTTCAGCAGATGTGTCCCCCCACACTCACAGGTCAGCACGCCATAATTTCCACACGTAGTGCCAAAGCTATGAAAATGAGGGGATTCATCTTTTCTTTAGTTCAACAGTTATGAGAGCAACTATTTTCCAAAATGTTGCAGCAGTGCTGAAGCATTTGAGATATGCACACCAAATAATGCTCCAGTGCTTTTTCTAAGCTCTTTCCCAGCAGGCTCCTGCCCTTTAGCCAACCTCTGTGAACCTTGCTGTCCTCTTGCATGAGCGGCTTGCCATGTTGGAAATGTAGACCTGAATTTTGTTTCACAGAACACTTTTTCTCAGTTAGCTAATGGCTTGGTTCAGCACAGCCTGGCAAATGCCCATTTGTAATGTTTACACCAGGTTATCCCAAACAGAGCTCTTCCCGCAAAGCAAACATTACCAAGAACCTCAGAACATGAGATGAGACCATTTTAATTGACCAAGCGTGAAATACAGAAATCTGAGCGTGAAAAATAGTTCTTTGTTCCCTGCCCAGGGGAACCACTAATTTCTCTCAGCACTGAAAGATAACCAGGCAGAAATGGGCAGCCAGTTTCCTGTGCCTGCCCACAACTCCTTCTCCAGACCCTTCTCCTTCCTCTTGTCTCTCTCCATTCACTCCTCACACCCTGCAGCAGCTGGAACTTGGCCATGCCAGGTGCCCCTGGCCAGATCCACACATTTTCCCTGGCCAGGCGGAGTGCTGATGTTCAGGGACAGAGCCCAGCTCCAGCCAAACCCAGTTAATTGCTTCTTGTCTGCAGCATTCACTGTCCTTGAGTATCCATTAGTGGGAGTGTGCAAATCTCACAGCATCGGCCTAAAATATCCCCAGACAGTTTCTGTCAATATTAAACATTCTGCAGGAGGTTTATCTTAGAGCACATTGAAGTTGTAAAATAATGTCCAACACAGAAACATTTTTTTTTAATCTACAGGAATTAACTACTCAATTAATTTAGAATGGGGTTGAGTCAATGATACTGGAGGCTGGTCAGACCCAGCCTGGGAGAGAATATTCTGCTTCAGGGTGCTGCAGGTCATGGATAGGTGGGACTCAGGAGTGAGAAATGCCTCCAGAGCATTGCTGTCTCTACAGATTGTTGTCCAGTAGAAGTATTGAAAGCACAAATTCCTAGAGACTGCCCGAGAGAGAAGAAAGCATCAGCTCTTTCAACAGACAAACACTTCTAAAGTTCTTGTAGCATTAGAAGCTGAGATATCTTTCAAAAGAGATGGTACAATTTTGGGTTTCAATACCTTTTATGTGATTTGGCTTTGAGCAAGAGCTCAGTTGGGGAGTTAGTTAGTTATATGTTAGTATAACTGGAGGGGGAAAAAAGGAAGCAAAGAAATAAACATCATGTCTGTTAATGTCTAAAATCTTAATTTGAGCTTGAAGTCCAGGAGTATTGCTAAAGATCCAGTACAGCTCTGGATCTGCTTTTCTGGCACCAGCTAAGCAGCAAGGAAGAGGCTCGTGCCTTTACTGTGTTTTAAAAGCCTCATTATAAAGCCCCATTCCTTATCTTTATCCAAAGAACTGTCTGGTCCTGTGCTGGAGGACATCTTTCACAGTTGAGAAGTGACCCATCAGGGAAGCAAATGCCTTGGCTTTTCCAGGCAGGCTGTCAGAGGTGGCCTGGAGCTGGGTGACAGCATGCTCAGCAGCTGGGTGCCACAGGAGGTGGCTCCCCCAGACCCAATTCAGCTGTTTTCCCTGGAGAGGCTTTTCCTCGTGGTTTAGGGGCAGAGTGCCCAGGGCATCTCATGGGCTGCCATCCTATTAGGGCCAGTGCCCTCCTTGCTCACCCCTCAACAAACTGCACTCCTTAGGAGTCTGCTCAGGAGGGAGGGGTGGAGATGGTCTAATCCATCCCTGATCCAGTTTGTGGAGACACACACTGCCCAAAAATTAATCAGGAAACAGCCCCCACCAAATCAGCCTGACAAAAGGTGTGAGAGGAGGAGAGAGGAAGAGGAAAGGGGAGATTCCAAAGGTGCTGGTACCAGAGGAGTCACTGAGTCTCAGGGAAGAGGAAGGAAGCTGTCAGGGTGGGAAGGGGAGCCTGTTGAGGGACAGCACTTACCCCTCTGAGGGGATGTGAGTCCACTGCAAGTGGCAGACAGGCTACATAAGATAGAAGGTAGCTCTAGTAAATGAAGAGGGAGAGTCAGATATATTAATATTAAATGCGCCGCCGGCACGCTGGCTGGGCTGAGATGGCAGCAGCTTGGTCCAGGCGTATCCCACACAAAGGTAGAACACCCCGGGGCACCTCGGTGCCTCGCTTGCCAGCCTCCCAGCCCGTGCGGTGGAGGGCACGGAGCCTAGCGTGCCTGGGGCTTGTGGATAGCCCCGGCGCCCCCAGAAATAAGTGAGCAGAGGTGGCTCTCGGCTGGTGATCCAAGGNCTCAACAAACTGCACTCCTTAGGAGTCTGCTCAGGAGGGAGGGGTGGAGATGGTCTAATCCATCCCTGATCCAGTTTGTGGAGACACACACTGCCCAAAAATTAATCAGGAAACAGCCCCCACCAAATCAGCCTGACAAAAGGTGTGAGATGAGGAGAGAGGAAGAGGAAAGGGGAGATTCCAAAGGTGCTGGTACCAGAGGAGTCACTGAGTCTCAGGGAAGAGCAGCTGTCAGGGCAGGAAATGGAGGCTGCTGAGGGACAACACTTACCCCTCTGAGGGGAGGTGAGTCCACTGCAAGTGGCAGACAGGCTACATAAGATAGAAGGTAGCTCTGGTAAATGAAGAGGGAGAGTCAGACTGGGGAAATCATCTAAAATACTGTCTTTCCATTTTGTACCTCAGAGAGTGAAATGCTCGACCAAAAAATTTGATCCTTTACTTTCCCAAAGTGCATTTTTTTTCTTTTCATTTTACTGCTTTTGAAAAGAAAGCACCTGACTTGAAAAAATAGATGGCATCTTTTACTTCTCCAGTGGTATTCAGTGTTAATAGAGCTGGCATCTACTTTGCATGTCTATCCCTGGGCAAGCAGAGCAATTCCAGGATGAGACTGAGTACCCACCAAACTGGAAAATCACACAGTCCAGCCTCATCACAGAATTGTTTGGGTTGGAAGGGATCTTCCCAGGCCATCTTGTCCAACTCCCTGCAATGAGAAGAGACATCTTTAATTAGATCAGGTTGCTCAGTTCCCTGTCCAACCTGACCTTGACTGCTGCCAAGGATGGGGGATCCACCGTTTCTCTGGGCAACTGGTTCCAGTGTTTCACCGCCCTCACCATAAGAAATTTTTTTCTTATACCAAATATGAATCTACTCTCTTTTAGTTTAAAACCATTTCTTCTTGTCCTATCACAACAGGCCCTGGCGAAATATTTCTCTCCAAATGTGGGAGCAAAGTACCAGAAGCTGGAGGGAAAGAGGCAGCGGAGTGACAGACTTACTCTGTGACTTTATAGTCATGGTTTAGGCTTAGATAGCTTCTTTACTTTTAATTGGCAGCTGGGGATTACCACCAAGCCTTTTATTTGTGTTTTGGAAGCAGGAGAATTAATTCAAGCCAGCTGTGTTGGACCAGAGCAATGTTATTTTTCGTAGCCTGTGAAATCTCTGTAATCCACTATTCAAGGTCTGTTACAAGAAGCACCTACAGGCCCTGATATTAATTCTTTAGATTAAGCTTAGCCAGCTTACAGTTTTATCTCTGAATATCTACATGTAAGCCACTGCTGTCTCGGCTGCAATGGTGGCTGTCGAAGGAGCACACACCCTCTTCCCTTTCTGTCTCCAGGTAAAACTGACTTTGGAAACTGCTTTGGGAAACATCTTTGTAGATATAACCCTTTCTGGCATGGTTAAGAACACGAAGTCTGTCACATTCCTGGTCATTGCCTTGTTTTCAAAATGTCTTCATTAAATTCCACTGAAGTGAAGGAGCTGAATGTCATTATTTCAATTAACAAGTTACGCAAAAGACCAGCAATGTGCTGTGCTGCTGGTGAGGCCAGCAGCCTCAGAAAGCTGATTCCACTTTTGTGGCTCATTGTAGGAGCTCCAGTTGGTTTAGACGGTCGGGACGGCTAGAGACGAGAGATCTCTGTGGTTGGGTCTTAGAGCATGGAGTTAATTTATGAAGGGCATGGGTATAGTGGCCCTGCTTGGAGCTGCCAGCTGCAGCTCGAAGCAGGCCAGAAAAGTAAGAGAGCAAGAGAAGCAAAGGTAAGAGCAAGAGAGAGTAAGGGGAGGAAGAAGAAGAAGAAGAAAAAGAAGAAGAAGAAGAAGAAGAAGTGCGAGGTTCTTGTTTACAATACAATAAATCTTCTTCTGTGTTGAATATTCTATTTTCCATTAACCAATCTAGTACAAGATACAAATCCTATAGCATTTACATACAGCCTATAAGAATTGTTACATTACCATACTGTGTTGCATTTTAAACTCTAGAAACTACTCTTTCGACCCGTGCTGCCAAGCTAGTAGGGTCTGCTCTGACCCTTGGACCTGTCTGCAAGCAGAGGGTATGGTTCAATCAGAGAGAGGATTACCTTCTGCCGGCCATCCCATTGTTTTCCAGTTGTTCAGTAACTAAGGCTTGGTATCTCAAAGCTTGCTTTCATTTCAATCTCACTTATAGTTTCCATATTCTCAGCATCTTTTGCCAGGCAATCGTATTTATAAGGCTTTCCTGTTTCATCTTCCCCAACAGCTCACAGTGTTTGATGAATTCAAACAGAAACAGACATGGAACTCCACCTCTGGCTCACTTCCCCAGCATCCCTTCTCCTGTACCTGGCCCACCGCCTCTGTCTTGGACGCTGGAGCACCCGGAGGAGAAGACGCTGGTGGCTCTGGGACTTTCCTCCTCTGGTCTGTGCAGTGCTCATGAGACTTGGGAAAAGGAGTCCCACCCCAGAGTGGGGTCAAACCCGTGGCAATAGCACTTCATGGGGTAATATCAGCACAGGTGGACCTGTCCTCTGTCCCAGTCCCGTGGCACTTGTACAGGACCATGTCGTGTCCTGGTCTCCATCGTGGTGCTCTGGCAGAGGGGTGTGGAAGCCAGCAGAGTGGCACCGGCAGGCTCCTGTCCCCCAGCACTGAGCGAGGAGCAGGCAAGGGACAAGGAGATAAATGAGCTCAGTGACATATTCAGTGTCCAGGGTGCCTGGGAGCCCAATCTTTCTGGGAGATAACTTGCTGTTTGTCTGTCCTTGCTGGGAAAGCAACACCTGGTTTATACCACATCTTACAGTGCCAACACTGTGCATTAACTGGATTTTGCATAACTTATTTGCAAACATTGTACAAATGCTTCGTATGTCACCCAGCCTATGTTTTGGTGTGGAAAGAAAAAGAGGGAAAACATTTATTACAGGAGAGTATTAAAACAAGCAGTATGTAGGAGTGGAAGGAGATTTGTATTTCTAATTGTCATATTACATCTTGTCTCCAGAAGCTTGTTCCTGAGAGTGCCATACGTTTTTACATAAATCATTATGCTTGGACAGAAATCATAAATACGCTGCTGGAAATGCTGTGGTTTTGTACCAGCTGCCGCAGGCCTGACTGTAGAGAAACAAGAATAAAGAAAAAAAACACTGAAAGCTCAGGATTTCTTTTCCTAGAGTCATGCCCAAAATTTCTGTGCTTTTCTCAAAGTTACTAAAACTGTTGGATTTTCCATACAACCGAGATGCAAAACTGCCAATTCTTCTGCCTCCACCAAAAATCCCACAGTTATGACACTTTGTCTTTAAAGCTTTGGATTGCAAATCCTTAAGATTATATGGAAATCTTGGATTGTGCTGGTTTTAAAGGAGTGGGCTTCAGCTGTCCAGAGCTGCAGAGAAGAAACTGCACCTGTACCTTTGCTAACACAGCAAAAGAAACAGCACAAATACCTCTTTTCTTTCTATGGTTCTCCTTTGTTCCAAACAGTTTTAAGCCAATTTTTCTTTTCAACAGGGCCTGTCTGATGGTGCTCAGATATATGCCACCCACAATTCTGGAAACTGTGAGAATAAGATCATGTGTACCCCATGATTTGAGGGTAGCCACTGCCCACGTTGATCCCTTCTGTCACCTGCCTACACCTCTGGTCATCAGGCATAAACATCAGCAGATGGCTTCAGCCTTGCCCTCATGGGCAGCTGGAGAGGGGCTCCTGAGCCGTGGAGGGGCCATTTCTCAGAGGTTACAAAATCTCAGATGGACTGGAGTAGTTGGGCAAGAAGTATATCAGTACGCCAGTGCGCTGGCCGGGCCCGGAGAGCTGCAGCTTGTCCAGAGGGGCCCAACATGAGAGGAGGACACTCTGTGGCACTGTGTGCCTCGCTGGCAGCTCCCTCGCCCGTGCGGTGGGAGGCACGGAGCCACGCGCGCCCGGGGCTTATGGATTGCCCAAGCGTAGCCAGAAATTAATGAGTGAGGCGGCTTCTTCGGCCGGTATTCCAAGGGTTTGTTGTAGAAACTCCCTCGAAGGGGTCCAGCATGAAGAAGGCCAAACTTCCAGCCAGGGTGCACTTAAAGGGGGTACAGAGAAAGAGACAGGGATGACACAGCATGACCTATAGGAAGAAGGGAAGGGCAGAACAGATCTGGTTACCTTTCCTTAGGAGATACACGGGGTGTCTGTCCACTGTCCATCAGACAGACCGAGCCCACATCAGGTCACAGGAATTCAGTGGGAGAAGCCATTCTCACAGAGGGGCGTTTAACCTTTGGAGCCAGCCCACCAAACCTCTTTATCTGGGCTCTGTGGCCCCCTGGGCATTCCTATGGTTGGTTCAGTCACCACAACAAAGGAGAATGTCACACATACGGTCAGCTGGGCTTCGAAAATGCTCCTGACAACACTCCCAGAGCACGATGAGAAGGAGGTACAAGAGGATGCAGAGTCTCCCTGAGGCCTTAGGTGTCTCTGATGGTCACACCCCATCCTCCTCCCCCTCATCAAACTCACTGCTTGGAGCTGCTACACCTCTGGGGGGCAAAGTGGATGCTGGCTCTTGTGAGAAGAGACATCCTAGTAGTATCTCAGTTTTTATATCTCATCCTAATCAGATGGACTGTGGCCAGAGATGCATGAAAATGCAAAGTAATGAGGGAGAACAATGGCCTTTATCCATGTCAAAGGTTGAAATTCTCATAAAGCCTGGCTTTGTGCCAGTTTGAGTGGATTCACCAGCAGTGTTTCACTCCCATCAGAGCTGCACATCTGCATCTGCAACAGCTGCTGTGAGGGCACAGCAGTGGCCACGGGCTGTCCCCAAATCAGGCCTGTCCTCACGAGGTAAAACCTGTGCCATGAACTGTGTTTGCCACACTGCACAGGAAACCGCGCTGCCCTGTGGCACTGCATCTTTTAAATTAGTTTTGAATAACCAACTCTTTAATTACATTTTAGCCCTGCCTATCTCGTGCAATCTTCAGAAACCAGAAAGGTTTAGGAAAATGGCTTTTTGTCTTGCCTGTCTGCTTTGGCAGTGGGTGTTGCAGGCACCTACCTGCTATTCATGGAAAGAAAGAAAAAAAAGAAGTTTAGCTAAGTGCTACATTAACTGTACTAGAGAAAATACATCAACTGCTAAAAAAATTCATAAAATTCAGAAATTACTTTTAGGAAATTAAGTTATCAGTTAATGCTTAACAGGTACTCCAAGATTTTGAGGTTTTCTATATTTATGCTACCATAGCTACAATCCTGTATAATAGAAAACATCCTCACTCAATTTTTTTCTATTTCTTTCACAGGTGCTTAAAGATATCTGCTGCCTTCTGGAATGGATTGCTGCTAGATAGTCAGAAAACACATTTGTTAACTACCTAAATATTCTGTTTGTTAATGCATTGGTTTATTTTTAATAGGTTTTTCCCTTTCTGAATTAGCATTTTAATTTTAAAGGCTTTGCCAGCTTCTGGTGTAATGGATTGTGGAAGTAGCCTTAACATGTGAACTGTGTTTATTCTAAATTCCTGATGAGCAGAGGCCCATGTGTGCTTGAGCCTTAAGGATTCTGTGTGCTCATGTGTGTACACGTGTGTATGAATAAAAAAAGCTATAAATTACATGCACACAATTCCTTTGTTAAAGGAGCTGAGAATGAGAAAGAGATTTTGGCTGCAATCATCACTGTCAAGAGCTCACTGCACATTTTGTGCTGCAATTTTAGCAGGTTGATGGCAACCATCAAAATGCAGGTCAAACTAGAAGCATGAAAGCTGGATTGTTACCTGAGCTGTCCACATGTCTCAAACTAAAACCCAGATGATCTTTTTTCATTTAGACAAGCTTAGTGATGGGCTCAGGAGGAAATTTCCCAGAGGAAACAAATACAGTCAGCACATCTGTCTTGGGGATGATAGAATGGGAAATTTTTCTCTTGGGATCTCAACAATTCCCTTTGCAAGTCTCAGCTATGCCAAAGAAGCACTGAAGTGCATAAAAACATAAGTAGGAGCTCTGATCCTGTCTCTTGTGCTCGTGCATCTCATCATTCTACATTCTGCAGTGAACCTGGGGACAGCAGCCCTGCGTGCTGTGCAGGAACTCATCTGGTCCATGTCATTTCCTTTCCAGTTACAGTTTTCTCCAGAGTAAAGCTTTTATTTTTTCTGTGTTTTTCTCTGTGTTTATATTGCCTATCACTGCCACACATTTACCTGCAGATGCAATTTAAGCAGAATAAATTACGCCTGTGAAATATACCCTCCTCCCTGAACTGTACTGACTACCTAAATGCCTTCTCATTAGATGAATCAGCAGAGCTCCCTTGTACCCCCTCCTTACTTGGCCTGAAAATAAGAGGTTCCTTTGGTTACGGGTGTCTTAGAAATAAGTTAGTAATGTACTTTCATGTGCAGGAGGCTAAAGCCATGCAAGCAGGAGATCCACCTTTTTCTCCAGGCTTGGAAAGGAGGAGCCCAGCAGTCAGCACATGCTGTGGGTCAGCACCTGCTCTGTTAGAAAAGAACAATTCTGTCACACGTGCCTGCAACCTGGTTTGCTTGCCCTTGGCTACTATACTGTGGCTTTTTTTTCCCAGCAGAGGGAAAACTCCATGAAAACAAACAAACAAAAAAAAATGCAGATAATCAATATGTTTTACTCCATAAGTATCTAAATTACGTGGTGTGACATATGAACAGATATTTTCCTTCTGTGAAAAATAAGATAAAAAGATCTAGCACAGTCTTGATAGAAGAATATTTAATAAATGGGATTATTTCCCATCAGATTAGTCACTAAGAGATCTGGATGTGAACAGCACACCTCAGACGTACAAGGAGTCTGAGGCGATGGCAAACGTAAACTAGAAAAGAGGGGATATTAAAATTAAAACAAGCATGTATCACAAGCTGGTGGTTTAAATAGGCATAGAAAAAGCAGAAAAACATATAACAAAGCATTCTGGGAGTGGTTCACACTAATACGCATGTCCTAGCCCACAAATACACAGGAATTGTACACCTAATACTTTATTGTACTTTCCTTTATTCATTCTTTTTCCAGGAATATCCTGTTGGTAGTCATTCCCTCACGACATAAATGTTTTCACAGGAAAAAAAATTATATCTAGGTATCATTTCTTTAGAAATATATTTGAAAGCCAGTCAAATTGCAGAGGAGGTAGAATTCTCCTTTCAAAGGACTCCATGATTCACCACTGTGTAAACTTCAACATCGGCAAGCACAAAACGTCCTGCAGGTAAAAGGTTCAGGCAGATATGAAACCTCACATATAGGAGGCTCCCACAGTTCCAAAAGCGTACTTTCACACTGGAGAGCAAACACAATGAATTGTTTATCGCTGTAGGTTCCTTCTGATAACTCTATGACGTTCAAGATAGCAAAATTCAAACCTGCCAGAAATCAAAATCCAAAGAGCACCAAATAAGATATTTGCTTCCTTAAGCACTATACAGTTGATAAACAGAAATAATCTTTACACTGAGGCATTGCATTAGGCAAGGCAAGCATCCCAATTACTAGAGGCTGGTGAAGCCTCAGGAATTTGTCTCAGGTGGCTCTGTCATGTAGAAAAGAGGAAGAAGTCCAGAAAGGGAAATTAAAGCACAGAAAAATATGAAGTGACATCCACAATCGGAGTTCTTGCTGATGGTGCTTTCACCTCGTGTCTTGGCTGAGCACTTCAGCCTGTGCTGCATCCCCCAGGCTCTGCAGCAGGTGGAGAAGTCACAAGCTTCCTCAGGAGGGGCACAAAGCAGCTCTTGGAGACACTCTTTTCCTCCAGTCCCTTTTTAATGCACGGCAGACACACAAGGCAAGGTGCTGTGAATCACTCAGCCAGATGCCTCCACTTCCAAAGCTCGGGCTGGGAACATGTCAGCCGGGACTGACAGTGCTGTCCCCCGTCCCTGCTGCCTCCCTGGCACCGGCTACCCAGCCTGGCGAGCAGAGGGCTTTCCTGGGGAGAATTAGCCCTGGTGGACACTGCTGATGGAGCCATGCCCGTCCGGACTGCCATCGCGTGGCTTCGGTCCTGTGAACACAAAGTAACTGCACACTCCCGTGTGTGGTTTTTTCCCTCAGCCCTCTTCTCCCGGGTGTAGGATGAGGGCTGAACTCATAATGACACCTGTGGTTCACAAACAAGATTGAAAACCACTTTTACAGGTCCTTCAGAAATGCCTCAAAAATATTTGGAAAATTGCACGAATCGCTCTACCTCTTAAATGACTCATTAAGAGGAGAGACAACAGACAATGTATTTTTCTAATGACTCAGGAGCTCAAGGTACCTTGCAAACCTGCCTGCTGCTGCTTCCCGCATTCCCAGCTCTATGGAAGAGTGAGCAGCTTCAGGGGCTGGCAACAGCAAGGATTTTGTGTGTTTTTTTCACTCTGTCCTCTTCTCCCAGGTGTAAGATGAGGATTGGACTCATAATGACACCTGTGGCTCACGACACTGCTCACGAGATTGAAAACCACTTTTACAGGTCCTTCAGAAATACCTCAAAAATATTTGGAAAATTGCACAAATCGCTCTACCTCTTAAATGACTCATTAAGAGGAGAGACAACAGACAATGTATTTTTCTAATGACTCAGGAGCTCAAGGTACCTTGCAAACCTGCCTGCTGCTGCTTCCCGCATTCCCAGCTCTGTGGAGGAATCAGCAGCTTCAGGAGCTGGCGACAGCAAGGACTGGGCACCTGTGCTGGCACCAGAGGCGCAGCCCTGTCCTGGAGGGTGTGCCAAAGGCAGAACGCAAACACAGCTGCCTCTCTCTGCTGCAAATCTCACTTACATCTGCGCTGGCCATTTTGGCTCCAGATAAATCACTGTGGCAAGCAGCAGGCAGCTCAGTTTGAGAGCAGCTCACCTGTTCTCTCTCTCTGCTGCCCTGGCACTACAAATTGAACTTTGATTGCTTTTCTCTGCTCGTATTGTGGTAACCCTTCGAGGCCCCACAGACTCACACTGCCTGCTCTGCGCAGGTGAATGCTGCATCCACGTTTGTTAATCAAGAAAGTATGTGCAGGCAGGGATTTCCATTTGCCTTCTGGGACTGTATGGAATTCATTTTTCTTTTGAAGCTGGTGGTGACTACTGCTAAACAGAGCTCTGAGAAACTGTGTAAGATGGTGTTGATGGATTTCATCACAGGGTGCACTCACTTGTTTTTTTTTACAGGAAGCACACTGACAGACTTGATCAAAGATTATTTTTGCTTTCAGGGGTTCTTAAATCTAGATCCAGATTAAGACATTTTTTCTCTGAGGCAGTCAAAAAGTTTAATATGTTACCAAGTTGCGTGAAGCAGAAGTAATCAATATTTTTCTGGAGAATATTTGATATCGCCAGATAAGCAAGAGTCACTATCATAAATACTGCTGAGACAGTATAGTTATACCAGAGGTCAATGAACTTACTAACAATCCTCATGAATTTAACTTTAACCAATTTATTAACAGTACTTAATTACAAAATCTGCTAATTCATTGCCCTGGCAAATTTCTAATAACTGATCATCTAAATTTGAGTGATTGTGTGAGGAAAAGGAATGAGCATGATGTTGGTATCTGACATCCTCTGTTTGGGTTTGCAAAAAGAAAAACAGGCAATTAACATTATTTACTTATTACAAGAATATGATTCCTTGGGTCACACTAGAAAATGTGCTGTGTCTACAGGGTAACATCCAGAGAAGGACTTCAA
Organism: Callaeas wilsoni; assembly: GCA_013398955.1. Taxonomy (NCBI): domain Eukaryota; kingdom Metazoa; phylum Chordata; class Aves; order Passeriformes; family Callaeidae; genus Callaeas; species Callaeas wilsoni. Next base: position 70,752 of record VWPU01004924.1, read on the forward strand.
AGAAAAGAAGGAATGGCACCTTGGAAATGGCTCTTCTGTCCTTCTCAGCTCATCCACCTGACGGGGCAGGGAACTGTGTCTGTGTGACTGATTTCTGCCTGGTGGAACCAGGGCTGGTGTGATTGCAAAGTGCTGGGGTCGCTGCACAGGGAGAGGAGGGCTGGCAGGAAGGGTTGTTCAGCTCCCAAACCCCTGCACTAAATTTGCTTCTCAGGAGGAGTGCTGAGGGTTTTAGGTGTTCAGTGAAGTAGTCAGTTATCTAGGAGAGAGATGAAACTGTGCTCATGGCTTCAGTTCACTGCATCCTGTACAGGATTTGCAGTGGAGAGCAACCTTTATTTCTTTTTGGATGCTTTCTGTAGATTCCCAGTGCTGTTTTAACTGATAGACAGTGAGAGGGCATGACAAATTTCTCTGATCTAGTTATAGCAAAGCTTCTTGATGTTTTGGTTTTTTTTGTCGTTGGCTGGAGTTTGATGGCTGTAAGTGGATTATTTATTCCTGCTGATGTTTCTACCAGGCTTTTTCTCTCTCCCAGATCAAATCTTCTTTGCTGTTTTGATGTCTTCACTAATGATCTCCACTCACCTCCCCATATTCCTATAATGGCAGTTCTACTCCTAAAACCCTGTTTGAGCTGCAGCCAGGCTTTGTGATCTACAACAAATACTTGTTCTCCAAAGGCAGTATCATGTTCAGATTGCTGTTATCTCTTATACAAGTTTTGATCCAACCCCAAATGATACCAGCAATCCATGAGCTATAAACAAGCCACTCTGTTATGGAGCTGGTAATTAAAGGGACATTCAGTTAATACCAATGAAAGTTCATCTTAAAACCTGATGCATAAAAATTATCTGATAGTGGGATGGTGGTGAAGGGCACGGAGAAAGCTTGATAGCAGCAATGACACTGCACAGTATAAACCTGCTTCGAGTGCTTTAAACAACATGAGCAAAGTTCAGGTCTTCGCATAAAGTCCCATTCACTGCCTGGGTCACACATTGTGCAACACCAACCCTTCCTCTCCTAGGGTCAGAGGGTGCCTGCATTCATACGATGTCTAAAACCTGAGAAGAGAGTCTGGGCAAATCAACGGGAGCTGCTAAACTAAGAATGGAACTAAGTCAATTTATTATGCCCTCAGAAAATCCATGAAGTAAGTCTGGTACACAGTGACAGAGTCAGAGACCTGAAATGTGCAGGTTGAGTGTTAAACCCATGCCCTGCTGAGAGGCTGAGTCCAGGAGGGAAGACACTGAAATATCTCCCCATTTCCAGAGCTCAGGCAGCTCTGACATGGCTGCTCATTGCTGTCATTTATACCTCTTGGGGTCCTTACGAGAGTCCTGGACAAAAATCTAGCAGACATCTTCTGGCAGCTCTCTGGGCAGCATTGAAAGCACCACGTGTGCTGCCCATCCAGATGGGATGAAGGAGCTCCAGAGGTTTGAGGAGTGCCTGGAGTCCTTCTTCTAGATCTCCCCTGCACTGTCCCCCCTACTGACTTCACACTGGAGCTTATATTGGAGCTGAAAGTGTCAGTCAAACGAAAGTTCCTGAAGGATCTATTTAATTTAAGCTTGTTGAAAACATTTCAGGGCTTCTTAAACTTGAAAGCAAATACAGATGTATAGATATTTTTTAAAGTCCTTATTACTGCAGTCAGTGACTATATTTTATCCCACAGTTATTACAATAAACTTTTGAAGGCAAATGAGTCACGAAGATAAATTAGAGAGAAAGGGAAAGACTTCATGTCTGTCTTGACACTGGCATTTGAACTAATGCACATAATTTAAGACAAAAACTAGAGAGCTAAAGAGATTAAAAAAGAGTTACCAGTATAATCTTTTTAGTCACACATGCTAACTTTAACTTGAATTACATCTATTTATTTTGTTAGCAGGAGATGTATCTGCAGCTATGTTTCTTTCACATCTTCTGTAAAAAAACCCACTCCTACACAGAGGGATTGTACATTTTTAAAGGCAACAATTATATTTTGTGATCATTTTGCCTTCAGAAGATGTTTATCAAGAGGTGGTCTAAAATCTGTTGTTGCCATTGTAATGGAACTTGCCTAGCTATGAAATTGTACAAACATCTAAAAATCATTGTTTTCTTTCAGAGAGGCTGTGTGTGGGAGAAGGCTGACTCTGGAGGAAAAATGGGCTTATTGCACTTTGCCTGCTTCTTCCTGGAGCATTGCGTAAGTGTCCTCTGACACCAGGAAGCAAACTCTCCTCACTCTGAACCAAGCAGCCACTTCTCTGTGTGAGACCTGCCCGGGCATATCTGGCTTCTGGTACCTGGAGATTTGTGCTGTATTTCACCCACTGATGAAGCCTGCCTAGTGCCCATCAATATGATGCTCAAATTTTGAAGAAAATTGAAACTTTTTCTTCATTTGAAAGTATTCAACAATTCTGAGACATACAAAGAGGAGTGTCTGATGCTGTTAAAAAATCAACAAGTGTTTTAGTCAGACTGCACAGCCATGCAGAGAAGTTACTGTAAAAATCTGAGTGAGGTAATTTAGTCTCCTTCTCAGACTATCTTCTGAATTTTTGTACCACACATGCCTAAGTATGTTGTATTGCACAACGAAATAAAGAGTTGGAAATATTTTGCAAAATGCGATTATTGACGCTATCCTAGCAAAGAAAGAAAACATTTACCTAATTATTTGGTGGCTAAAAAAGTACTTAAAATTTTATTCCACGTTTCTGTAGAGTCAAAATATCTTTTGGCATCTTGAGGTAGGGAAACTTTAACCAGTGAGTACGTAACAGGTTTCTCTGGGGGAACAGAAAGTTTTGCTGCATGTAGCTGAGGGCACTGCTCTTGAGGGAGCAAGTCTCAAGCTTGTATCTTGTTTTTCTCTTCCCAGATGTAGAGGAGCCCTTTGAAACTTGAAATAACATTTTAAATATATTCCAGTAGATTTACCTAGGGACACTGAAGCCATAGCAGTTGACATTTTCCTCATGGCTTTAGGAAAACTCCTTCCATGCAGTTGCCTGTTTTCCCCACTGCAGAATCAGAGGATGGGTCAGGCTGGAAGGGACATCAGTGGGTCACCTGGTCCAACCCCCCTGCTCACGCAGGGACATCCCACAGCACACGGCACAGGATTGTGTCCAGAGGGTTCTGGAACATCTCCAGTGAGGGAGGCTCCACACCTTCTCAGGACAATCTGTTCAGTGCTCGGTCACTGCACTGGAAAGAAGTTCTTCCTCATGATCAGGTGAAACTTCCTGGGCATCATTTTCTTCATTGTCTCTCGTCCTTGGCACCACCAAGAAGAGCCTGCTCTGTCTTCATAGCACCCCTCTTTCAATATTTGTATCCCTGCTTAAAGTTTCCAGGCCCTCAAATGCAGGGCAGTCACATAATGATGCCTTCTGCCTCCAGAGCTGTGGAGGAGCTGAGAGCTTTGGAGCCATGTAGGGGGTGGAGAGTGGATAAGAAGGTCCAGCATCAATCGGTCATTGAAGAGCAGGAGCTCTGCCAGTGCTGGGGGCTGACTCAGAGCATCCCACTCCCCTCATCCTCTTCCATGTCCCACTGCCACTGTCTTGCGCTCAGGACAGGCACTGCACCAGGAAGTTTGTGGGATGCTGAATAACTGAGTGAGACGGAAACATGGGTCAAGGAGGGGGTGGACAGTGAATTTTTGTTGCCTGTGTTTATGTATCAGAAGATTCCTGGTTGTGATTATAAGGTAAAATGAACTAACCAAATGCTAACAGCCATGAGTGATGATAATTTGCTTCCAGGTGCTTATTCATTGATTAGAATTTAGCACAGTGCCTGAAAAAGAGCTGGTCAGGAAGCATGAGGTCACAAGGACTGTTGAAAACATGCCAGTAAAAATGAACACTGATGAATAAATATGCCACAGCCATCTTTGTGTACAAACCCATTTTTCATACCAGTGAAGACTGTTCTGCAACATCAGGCTGGTGCTGGTTTTCTGATGGTTTTGTGTGGGCTTCCAAGCAGGGGCTCAGAGATGCAGCGAGGCAGGAGTTCAAGCAAGGAATGAATTATTTATTAAATTTACAATACCATTTATATATTCTAGTTCTATAAAGCAATTGAACAGTGCTTACACTTCTCCTAGGGTGATTGGTCAAAATGCAAGAAGAGAAAATTTCCCTGCTAACAGCATTTCAGCATCCACAGTTTTGAATACACATCTAAGGAAGAAAGTGATCTTGAAAAACTAAGAATATACATCCTAGTCTATAAAAATGAAGATTAATAATCAACAATGCCATCCACAGTTTACCAATTTGATTCTAACCAGTTTTTATCAACATGTTGAACAATTTGTTTGTGAATCCCCAGCTGGGACCATTCCAGTGGATCTAGATAACTCTATATTTGGGGGACCAGAGAGAGGTGAAGGAATTGTAGGAATATTTCCTAAGGGACTCACTGAGGGCACGAGATCATGATGTTTTACTTTCAAGACCTACTGTACAGTGTCATGGTTTTATTGTGTCTTGAGTACCTCCAACAAAAGCCATTCCAAAACACAGAAATACCCCGAGCACCCTGTGATGAAACAGGGGCAACAAGCACAGCCTGGAGCCACAGGCAGGCCCAACTGAATATGAGGAAAAAAAGGATTCACTCTGAGGATGGTCAGGCCCTGAAGCCCACAGAGCTTATGGGTTTTCCATCCTTCAGTGCATTCAAACTAGACAAGCCCTGGATCTGCTTTGGGCAGGAGGCTGGGTTACCCTTCCTTGCTGTTTGGGCATACGAGTTTTCTCTCCTTCCTCTTGCATAAAACCCTTGAAGACGATGATCTGCCACTGTTGGTTTGGAATTTGTTTCAGAGGAAAATACTCTAAAGCCTGAAACCTTTTACAGGCCTTTTTTTTCCCAACTTACGGTGTGCAACATTTTCCAAATACCACATGGTATTTTATGATATCCATTACTGATAAAGTCCTTGGGCAGGGAGAGGAGAAGGGGAAGGGGAAGAAAACCACCATCTATAAAGATCATTAGCTGTATAAATTAACTCTTGACCCTAAATTTAGCCTAAGCTACTCTAAGATACTGTTGCAAAATAAAAAACTGTACTTAGAAAATACAGTATCACCGACAGCTGGGTTCTGAAGTTGCTCCACACCATGTGCACTGTTGCCCCACGAATGGGGTCCCAACAGAACTACTGAGTCTGATGTCTGGGAGAGTTTATTTTTCACAGTTTTTCACATTTCAGCTCAATGCAACACAGAGTGCTAACCCTATAATTACCAGAATTGAAATGTGTGCGAATGCAAATTTTTTTTGATTTAGGCTTTGCAAAAGGCTCTGGTGCTCCCTGGAAAGCTCATCTTTGTGCGTGCAGAGCAGAGTGCTAATCAACACAGATGATGAGTTAATGGCAAAAATTTCAGCTGACAGTAACACTTAAGATGACAGGTTCTAGGGTATTTTAGAGGAGCTCTGTTGGTGTCATTAAGACACGAGAATTACATGACTTTAGAGGTGGCTAAGTGGTGGTAATTACGACCTTAATAATGAAAATCAGTCTTCTGGGGATAATGCACTCTTCGATTACGGCACTTAGGTTCTATTTACCTCTCAAAATACACTCATTAAACAAATAAATAACTAAAACCCCTCTACTATATACATATATGTACAACAGATAATATATTTTATTTTTACAAAAACAATTTATTTTAATGCTAGAGATTTTCCCTATGTTTGTGTTCTAATTCTTGGATGCATCGGCAAAATAAGTAACAGTGAAATCAGGAAGGAATGCAAAATATCTGTGTATTTCACAACAATTATGACTGATTTTACTTATCATTTGGGGTATGGAGCAGACACAAAATAACACATAACTGTGACTCCTGATGGCATGACCTGAGGAGTTTGACTTCCTCACATCAGCAGCTGGCAAAACTGAAAGCAAGACACTGGTAGTACAATTAACGGCTTGGTGATGCCACTTACCTTTGGATACTTTTCTTCATGTTCTTTGATCATCAAATTGATCCATTTTTGTCCTTTTTTGGGGCTACCCAACAATTTTTGTTGTTGCTGACACAGCTATGATCTCAAGTGAAAGATTTGCTCTTGATATTCCACTGTATTTCTCAGCAACTTTCAGTGTTTTTTTCCTGGCAAATTTGAAAGTCTATGTCTGTGGTTTTCTATACCTTCACATTTATGATCATTCCCATTCTGTGGGCTCAGCAAATTATTGCTGCAAATCAATCACTGAGGCAGACATAAATCACCTAGAGAGATTGCTAGGAAATGGTTTCAGCAACAGAAGCTTCCTATATTCATCCTTCAGTGCTGTTCCCATGTTTTTTATACTGCATAACAAAGAGAGCCCTTTGGTGAGGATTTTCTTATTAATCAACTCTCTGTTCTGAAGCAATGATTTATTTCCAAATAAAATTTTATCTGCTTGGAATTTCCTTTAGTGTAATGTTTGGCATCCCTTTATTTTCTGTTGATTTCTGACACATTTCATATCTTTTTTTAAAAAATATGGTCATCTCATTTAGAAGAGGAGGATCACTCTCAATATGACACATCACCTTCTTCCTTCCTGACCTCTCGCATTTTCAGCAAGTCCATTGGGTTTATCCTGTTTTTCTCAAGGAAGGCTTCAGTTGTGTTTTTTCCCAAATCCTAGATGTCTACAGGTCTGAGTGGAGAGAGAATTATTCTGAGGTCTCTTATTTGTATCCTACAGATGCCAAGGACTAAGCAGTTGCATGGCTCTGACAGATATTGCTACTTTTGGAATCTGTCAGTGACTGAGGTAACCCTTGGTAACCCCTCAGGAATGTTTTCACTCTTTACTACAACTGTTGAGCCAACGATTTGTACAATTTGCACTTTGATATCATCTCTTGTCCTTAGAGCTGGTCTGGGTAGAACCACTTCAGTCTCCACTGTCCTTTAACAAGACTGCTACGGCTCCTTTTAGCACTGGAGGTTTGTTGGCAAGCTTATCTATCAGCAAGTTATCTAGATGCACACAAGTTTCCTGCTGTTATCACAAAGGATGTTTTTGTTGCTTTCCTCCAAACTTGGCTTCTGAGTTATGAGGGAGGTGCCCCTGGGTGAAGCTTTTGATTCGTCAGACTCCCTGTGACCTGCCCACTGGAGCCAGCAGAGCTGTGGGACTGGGTGTCCTTATTTCCCTCAAGAAACAAAGATTTTTATCCCTGTTAAGCACAAAGGAGGTGTTGGTACATTGGGTTTTCTGTTTCAGAATCCATACCACTCTCACAGACTCGGTCTGTTCCTGTTTTGCTCCCTTTACCCTGGCATGGAGCAGCAGCAATCCCAGTGATAATGAGCTTCTGTCTCAGCAGATGATCTCCCAGAGCAGCAGGGATCTGTTGTTCTGCCTTGCTACAGTGTCTGGCTCTTCTGTGCCTGCAGATATTGCAACACACTTACTCAGCTCCGCACTTACACTTTGTAAACTACCTGTTCTTATTGGTGAAGAAAATCCATTGTTCAGTCTCTCGCACCGTTGCTTAGTGATTTATAAATGTTTCTGCATTCAGTCACTGCTGCCACAGAACCACAGAATGGTTTGGATTGGAAGGGACCTTTAAAGCCCAGTCCACTCACCCTGCCACGAGCAGGGACATTTTCAGCTGGACCACATTGCTCCAAGCAACCTGACCTTGAGTGTTTCCAGAGATGTGTCATCCATTACCTCTCTGCCCAACCTGTTACAGTGTTTCACCACCCTCTTTGTAAAAAATTCTCCCTTATATTGAACCTTAATCAACTCTCTTTTATTTTAAAACCACTACTCCTTTTCCTATCGTCACAGGCCCTGCTAAAGAGTCTGTCCTCATGTTTTTAAGTCCTCCTTTAAGGACTGAAAGGCCTCAGTAAGGTCTCTGCAGAGGCGTCTCTTGTCCAGGCTGAACAACCAGAGCTCTTCCAGATGTTCCTCGTAGGAGAGGTGCTCCAAAGACTTTTTTGTAGCCCTTCTCTGGTTCACTCTGACAGGTCTACATCTCACTCATTTGGCACAAATAACACAAACCAAAGGTCCTATATTTTCCCTATAGAAGAGAAAACCGACTCATTTCCAAGAACATCAGCTAAAAAGTATTGCGGTCTCATTGGATTCACTGGTCATACCCAGGCATGGAATCTGATTGCAGAATCAGGCAACTCTCAGAACTTACACCAATATGTAACATGAAATAGTGTTAGGATTTCCTGTAATTGTGTGGATTGTAAAGGTCTCCTGTGCTTACTTGGAAGGGGATGGACAGGCTCTCTGTTTTTTCCACTCACTTCACAGAGATGACATTTACATTTTGGCAATAAAACCTGTACAAGCTGTAAAACGCAAGGCAAGGAATATCACAACCATCATGTATCCCAGAGCAGTAATAGTAGCTAAATACAAACAGAATTTTGAAAACTAATTATTGTTTCAGGCACTGTCTTTGGGACGATACGTCCGTGGAAAGGTTAACCCTTTGTTCTCTGGCTCATGGATGGAGCAGGACTTGATTCTAGTGGGAGGTGAGGCTTTAGTCTGTCGTAACCTCTGGCTCCATGGATCTCCTCCTCTCCCGCAGTCACTGCGAGTCACTGGCACGGGGTTAAGCGGGCACCGGCTGGTTCGTACGCTGCATCCTGCACCGGGCACGCTGCCGCCCGCCTGTCTCCATCCCTCTGTCGTGGTGCGGCACCGAGTAGGTAGCGATGCGCGCACCGGGATGTGGCATTCCCGGTGTTCCCGCTGTTCCCGGTATTCCCGAGCGCCCCCCGCCCCGTCGGGCCGCACTGCCCGGGCGCGGGGCGAGCACGGGGGCGTGGTGAGGTGAGACCCCGCCCACGGACCGAGCCCATTGGTGGAAAGGCTTCAGGACCACGCCCAGGGGCGGGGTCGGGGCGGGCGGGACGGCAGTGTCCGAGCGCGGGGCCGGGACGGAGCCGCGGCCGTGGTCGGAGTGGCACGGGGACAGCGGAGGCAGCGGGGACAGCGGAGGCAGCGGGGACAGCGCCATGGCCGAGAGATACGACGTGGTCGTGATCGGGGGCGGCATCTCAGGTGGGTCAGGGGGGGAACGGCGCGGGCCCCGCGCACCCCCCGGCCTCCCCCGGGCATCCCGCCGGGAGCGCTCCCGGAGCGCGTCCTGCGACAGCGGGGCCGGGCGGGGCGCGGGGGTGGCGAGGGACAAGGGCAGTGTCCGGGCCACGGGGGCTTCAGGTGCGCTCGGGGAGGAAAGGCGAGATGATCCGTGTGGCTGTGGTAGGGACAAATTGCTGCTCTTTGCGTTGGTTTGTACTTGGTGCTCGGCGGGAGGGAGGCGGGGGGAAAAGTGGCTTGGCGGCACCCACAGGTGCGGGAGAAGGCAGGGATACGGGGATGCGGGGATACGGGAATACGGGGATGCGGGGATACGGGAATACGGGGATACGGGTGTTGGTGCATCCCGAGAGAGATGGTGTTTTGACGTGTTCTTTTTAGGTTGCTCATGCAGCGGTGGCAGTTGTGTTGTTTGGGAAAATGCTGCAGAATAAACATCGGGGAGTATCCGTAGGTTAGGTTTTGTTGCTGTAAGAAGAGCTGTACTAGAGGCAGCCCGATTCCCCAAGTGCCATGGACTCCTCACACTTCACTAGGCAACACTTCCCAAAATACTCTTCAGATCTACTTTGACACCAGCAATTGCATCATGGCCCCTCATCCTGATGCTTAAAAAACCCCGTTAATTAATTATTTTTATGTTACCTGAGATGAGAATGTTGCTGTGTGGGAGAAAATTAGTGTTCGGGTTGTCCCTCATGTCAATGCTGTGTTGGCAGCCTTGGCCAGGTCTCGGTTTTCAGGCAGTCCTTATTTCACTAATGATTCAGAAAAGGTAAGTTTTGTATGACTTCAGCGATATTACAACTTTTATTTGTGTAGGTTTTATTAGTTAGGTTTTATTAGTCTTGAGAAGCAGTCAGAGGCTTTCCTGTGGTTATTCTGCAGTGAATTAATGTGTGAAACAGCAAATGGTTTACACAGTTACATTATTTCGTTTACTAAAAGAACAGTAATTGTTTAAATAATTATTTGTGAATATGTAATTATGCAAATAATCTGTATTATCACCAAACAGAAAGGAAGACTCTGAACCTAGATTTCCTTGCTTTTTAGTGTTATCAGATGCCTGATAATTTTCCTGCTAGCATGCGACATTTGGTCTTCATCCTCAAGGTTCCTGGGATGCACAGTGTCCTTAGGGAATTACCACCCATTCTGTGTGCAGCTGATGGTGACATCCTCTTAATATGGTTTTTAGAGCTCTGGGAAGCTCTTGTTCCCTTCAGGGTGCCTTGCTCCTCCAGATCCCCAGCCTGTTGCAGTGTTTCAGAAAATGCTTTAAGCATTTCTAAGTGGTATCTTGCCTCACCAGTACAAAAACACCAAGTTACTTTGTAACACCTACGCCTTGGACCAAAACCTGGTGTGGCATTGAAATGGAGCCAAGCAAAAAAAAATTTCATGGTGCTCACAGTCCCTGAAAATTTGTCAATGGCATGAGGAAGACAAACAAACATGTCACAGCACTCCTGAGGTACAAGAACATTTTTCATGCCAATGGAAACTCCATGTCAGTGGTATAGAAATTGGTGTTTGCCTGTTAGGAATTAGAACAGGCATCGTTTTAAGAAAGCAGCCTTTGAAAAATGGACAATAAATGCCTTATTTAATAATGAATCCATCACTCTACACTGCCATTCATAGCTGGGGATTAAACTCTGATCAGCCTCTGGTCTGTTTTGCTTTTCTCACGGCTTCTCTGTAACTACCATTCCTGTACCAATACGCCTACACCTCATTTCTGCAGGGCGTTAGACAGTGCTGCTTTCTGGTCTTAAAAAAAGGTAATCTGTATCTGGAGTTCTTCTTCTGGTGGAATACATAGTAAATCATGCTCCAGTATGGACAGGATTTCCCCTCAACATCTCTGACTCCAATCTTGACTTGCTGTTTTGTATCTCTGAAATTGAATTTGCAGTTGACTCATCTGGTGAGATTACTGTTTTCTCTCCTTCTACTGTATTTTAAGTACTCATACCTGGTGCTTGCAAAAAGGATAGGAAACTCTGGGATAAACTATTTTTTTACTAGAAATACATGACACCTGTATGAGGTATAAGCAAGGTGCTTGTTCTAGTAAGTGTGATCTTCCCAGCAGTGATGCTGTGGCTTTTAAAAATATTTGTCCAGTATTAGTGAAATGAAGCTCAGATCCTGACAGGCAGCTCTGGAGTTATCTATTCCTCAAAGCAAAGCATGGTCCTGAGAGCCAATTTCTGAACAACACCTGACACATCCTCCTCATCCATGCTCCTGGCCTCTGCATGTGGTCGTTCCAGGGACACAGAATCCTCCCTGCCTGTAGGGAACTGCAGTCTAAGGATGGAGGGAGCTTCTGCAAAGAGCGCTTTTGGAAGAAATCTCTGCTTGGGTGGCTTCTGCCTCTGAGATTTTCCTGCTGTGCCCTATGGAATCGTGCTCAAACTGTCCAGGCTGCATCAGCAAGTGCCTTTGGATGCCTACAGAGAGGGAGCTGCAGAGGTTGGGATAGATTCCTCTTTTCACCTGGGCTTGCATGTTAAAAATGTGGATTGTGGCCAGTAAAAGCCCCAGGCACACATTTGTGTCACTCTTAGTAGATAACATCCCCTGTAATACTGTTAATATTAATTACAGCATTTTCTACTGAAGCGTATTAAATAAACTGGTGCCTGAAGGTAAAGACCTTCCCCATATCCACAGGGTGTTTTTGTTTGTGTGGCTTGAATATTGCTCCCATTTTCTGTTTGTGGGGTTTTCTACTGAACTGAAGACTGTTGTTTAGGATTGATTTTGACTTGATTGATTTTACTTGTGCGTTTGTTGAAACCCAGCAAGCTGACAGCACAAAGTGTTGTAAGGAGGTCCTGGATGCTCAGTCACTCCTCAGCCACTGCTACAACTGAACAGCATTAAGTGCTCTGAGAGTTTTGACAGAAACCACAGATATTTCAGCTTGTCAGGTCTGGAAAATGACTGCTGTGACCTGTATTTTCTCAAAACTTTCTAACTGACCTTATTGGGGCATATTTTCACATGGATAAAAAAATGTGCTATGTTGACTCCAAGGTTATCTCCCTGCCAAATTTGAAGTTGCTGCTGCAGCTTCCAAAATAGGAATTTTTAAAAGGCATGATTTTTCAAAATCAAAGAATGTTTTTTTTCCCTAGACATTTAGAAATAGACAGTCAATTTTGACCAAGATTTTCCAGCAGAAAAGAATCACAAAAAACCACACCCTGAAAAATGCACCCTGAAAATTCAACCTTAAATAGTTCCAAGTTTGGAAAGGAAAAAAAAGAATGTAAGCAAAATACCTTAACTATTTTCATGGGAGTATATTCATGTGCCAGCCCCACCTTGTCTGGAAGCCAGGTTTATCAGAAGATGGCATGGAGAATTAATAATGTTTGTCTGCATAATGCAAACCAGAGAGGCAGCAGATATGGAGAATTACGTCCAGAAGCAGAGAAGTCCGAAAAATATGCAAATATCCCTTGGAAGAAATTTCAGCACATCGTGTTACAAGTACAAAACACGAGGGAAAAACAGGCACAATTGAATCTCACACTTAAGATGCAATTCACTGGCATGGATAATTCTTATTTCCACAGAAAAAGATGTTTGTTCTTAGAAACGAGGAGATTGCATGATTCTACAAAATCAAGGCTGAGATTTGCAGCCATGTGCAGGAAACAGCACTGTTTGCTGCTGCACCTATGGAGGAGTCCAACGGCCACAAATTTTAGGAAAAGCTGGGCTGCAAAAACAGTAGTGATTAGTCTTTGGATAGAAATAAAACATACCATATATTATTAAGGCTTTTTTTTTTTCTTTTTTTTTTTCTGCCGAGCACTCTGTGTTGGCACCCCCAGCTCCACAGTGTGTGATCGACAGCCTTACCCTTCGAGCTACCTACGCCTTGGCTTCGGGCTCTGAGTGAAAGACTAAATAATGAGGAAATGCAGATTTTCCCTGCTTGCCATCCTGGCAGCACAGCTTCTGTTGTATACTGCCCTGTTTGTTTTGACAGCACGCCAAGCTGCTGGTGGGTGGTGGTGTCAGATAAACTGTCAAACACACAGTTGTTGGTGTGAGATAGAATCAGTCCGACCTGTGTAAATCTGGAGTAGTTTTCAATAGTTTGATTTTTTTCCTACTGTTCCTTCTGTATTTACCTGGGATTTGACCTATGGGAATGTGATATCTGGTTCATAAAATGTATTCTCTGTTTATCTCTTTGGATTTGCCCTGTGCTGGGTTCCACCTACCCGATTCCTTCCTTCCTTCTTTCTGCATCCAACCAGAAAGCTGATAATCTGTGGTTATGTTGTCATTTAGTACCAGAGATTCCTAAAGACCATTTTTGGGGATGCAGAAATAAATAACAATGTTTTACAGAGCTCTGAGTTCCCAATGTGCTGCTAGCAAGCCGACTCTCATGATGACAGAAATTTACAGCAGGAGCAAAACTACCAGAACCCTGTACAAAGTGTAATGGATTCTTTATGCAATAATTGCAAATAAGCAGAAGTACCCATTTCCATCCGTCTCCTTCTTCATAATGTGTTCTGCTGTTTTGCTGCTGAAGTCTCACGAGTGTTATTTGCCTCAACAAGCAAAAGAATTAAATAGCCAAGTAGTTAAAACAGATCCCTAAAAATATCCTAACAGAACAAAACCAGGCATGGGACAGGCATTATGTCTTTCCTGGGAATACCAGTGCTGATGTTGTTGGTATTTGTGGCAATGACATTGATCATAATTTAGCAACAACATTTTTTGACATACTTTTTTAGTTGATGGTCACCATTTAGTTAGCAGGAATTTCTTCTGCATGCTGACTGAAAAAAAAATCAATAGTTATCATCAAATGTGTGTAATTACCATAGATGTTTCCATAACTGGGTGGTATCAAACTGTCATCATCTTAACTGGTGCTACTCACTTTAATGTATAATGGAGGGAAGATGCTGCAATTCCAACCCTGTGCTTCCACTCATCAGCTTTTTCCTGCCTTTATTTTGGGGGAGGGCGTTACTTTGGGGAAGGAATGTTTACTGCAAGAAGCTGTGCACGTGAAAATCCCAGTGGGTGTGTGCGGAGGAGTGGCTTCATGGTTGGGATAGAATTCCCTCTTGCTGCCCACTGTATTTCTGTTGCCATTGTCCATGAGAAACTGTCTTTGTGCCCTTCAGCCTAGAAAGGAAGAAAGCATTTAGACAGTGGTGCCATTGAGACCAGTAAGTGGCTTGGTCTCATTTGGACAATGTACTCTGTAATACAAAATATTTATTCTCTTTTGGTTAAGATCTTTGCTGAATCAAGTGGATTTTTTTTTCCTAGAAAGGGAAAAAAACCCCCAAACTTGATGAAAAAGAAGTTAAATACATTTACCTGAAAATGACAAAATACATAAACTCAATCTCTCTCTAGTACCAAGTATTCAACAGGAAAGAAAGTATGGCAAGATAAAACACGGTGTCTGACAAGCAGAAAATTAGTGATGTTATGGTATTAGGCAACACTGAAGTAGAAATAAAGGTAGATTTGTGATCCACAGTGTGCATTCTTCCTGTTTTGTGTGAATTTAGGAAGCTGTTACTGAATTAATACAATTGTTGGGTTTTGGGGTTTTTTTAATATTTTCAGTGGCAATTTAAAATCTTCAAATCTTTAGTCTGTGAAAAGAAACAGTTTTTTCATTCTCATCTTTCTGTGTGTTGTTGCCCATTAGTGGCTTCTCTGGTCAATCTGATGTAACTGAGCACATTTTAACTGTATTTTAAAACTCAAATAAATGCTATGATGTACGCAAAAATTCCAGTGAAAGGGTAATTGGAGTTGCAGGGGAAGAATAAAAAGATGAGGACGGGAGATTTTGCCCTATGGTCATGGCAGAAATGTTTTGCATCTCTCGTTGACAGGTTCATTTTTACTTGCCAAAGGGATTTCCAGCTGGAAAAATGAGAGCTGATTCTTAGGTGGTCATTGCCAGGTTTAATTACTCGACTGTGTTTAGAAAAAGTTAGGATTTCCATCAATGAAACAGTAAAAATAATCACAGCATTAGAATGCCATTACATTGGAACTTTAATAATGATATATTGCAAATTCTCTTATTTTACTGATGTGTATTAGAATAATGAGCAAAAAAAGTCTTAAAATTATTTCCCCACTCAAGATCAGAAAAATGTAGAGATTTTGCAGGAAGATTTCTCCCCATTTCCTCAATTAAAGCTTGCTAGAACGCTACAGTAATCAGTTAATCATCTTTCTCACAATGTGGCTATCCCATGCCTAGTACACTAGGGTGGATTAACAAGGATTTTATGAAGGAATGTTGGTATTTACAGAGCCTAGATTTTGAAAAGTATAACTCTATACTGTTGGTATAGAATCACTAGCACATTTCCAATAAAGTAACTTTTTAAAACTCTCACTGTTTGTACCATAGAACTCATCTCTGCTTGTATGCCCTGTATCAACCCCAGTATTGGGGCGACTTGGAATTAACCTCATAAATCTACCCTTATAAACACTTCCCTACAAAATAAAGAACCATTTTCCACATTACAGGACTCCTCTGGAATCAAGTTCAGGTCTCTTAAGTCCCAGTGTTGTTTGCTACCTGTGGAGCTGAACTTTTCTTTCCTGTGAGGTAGAGATGGGCTGTGTTGTATTACGAAATTCAGTATTGTTCAGTGCCATGTTTCAGTCATGGGGAGTGTCTTGTAGTCTGCAGATCGTCATCAATTCATCTTAGTTCCTTTTCTTTTTTTTTTCTTTCTTTTTTTTTCTTTTTTTTAACTGTATATCCAGTGTTTTGATGCACTCCAAGGTGCTTTGCTTGTGGTACGATTAGGACAATTTTCTGGCATGAAAGCAGCTGCAGCAGCTCTGATTCCTTAACAGCACTGCAAAATCAATAGGAACAGAGCTTTCCTGCATGGCATCTTCAGAGGAGGGGAGCTGCTTGTGAGATTTCCATAGAAACCCTTGTGGAGGGTGTCTCGCCTTGTTTGTTCTCATTTAACAATAAGTGAATTTCCACAGCCAGATACTGCGAGTGAGGCGTGGTTTTGGCAGGCTCTTCCATCTTGCTGAGGCAAGCAGTGTGTTTCTAATTCATGGAATTAGGGGGGATATCTGGAAGGAGCTTGGCCAGTGATTTGGGGCTGTTTCCAGCTTTATCTCAAGGCTGCTCTCGGAGGAGGCGACACGGCCACAGGCTCGGCTGTGACAGGAGTGTCTGCGCTGCAGTGGAGTGCTTGAACTCCTGCTCGGAGCACTGAGTGCTCCATTTGGCCTGGAACAGTGTGCCTGGAAGGAATGGTTTGGCTTGGAAGGGGCCTTAAAGCCCGTCTCATTCCACCCCCTGCCATGGGCAGGGACACCTCCCACTAGACCAGATTGCTCAAAGCCCCATCCAGCCCGGCCTGGAGCACTTCCAGGCATGGGGCAGCCACAATTCTTCCCTGCTCCTCAGCAGCTGCTGAAGTTCATGAAGTCCTCTGGGCTGGAGATGTTGTAGGGGAAGTGAGAGGATAGCTCCGTGCAGCCCGAGGGGAGCAGAGCAGGCGGGGATGGGGAGCAGGAAGGGAGAAGGTCTCGTTCCTTCCTCTCTCGTTCTTACCCCATCGATCAAATGGTCACTCTCTGGTGTCCAGTCCTGTCCACAATACTGGAATAGCAACAAAAGTCTTGAAAATTCAAGTTATGGAGAAGATGAGGGGTAAATATGCAGTCAGTTTAGAGGTTAATTGTGTATAAAAAGCACAGAGGCTTCTTGGCCTGTAGAGTGCTTCAGACAGACCTGCGGAAGCCCCTGGATCTGGTGCACTTCAGTCTCACCAGGATGGAGCTAAAGAGGGGGGTCCAACAGGCAGAGACAGACATAGAGATGCTGTGTGGGTGTTGTTCCTAGTCCTCTGTTTTGAAACAAAATAGTTTCTGTGCTTTAAGCAAACAAATGTGTAGTAGTAATCTTAAATCAACATATTTTGTATTGTTTTTACTTGTGAGTCATGCCCTCTCCCAGTTCCCAGTAAGCCATTGCTGTCCCAGTGTATTTCTTGCTCTTTCCCAGTCTGTGTAATTCCAAAGCCTTTTTTCTTTCTTGGACCAGTGCCTAAGATGACCTTTGGGTTGACAATAATGAAACTTAACCTGTAAGTCTGCAGTACAAGTACGGTTTAACACACAAACAGGTTAGAGAACCTAGGTCACTTTACAACATGTTCTTCATCCCTTAGCATCCCTTCTTTATTTGGATATATCCCATAACTGAGCTGTAATCCATTAGTGAGCTTAACTTCCAGCTCTGTCCAGTGCAACCATTATTCTTCCTAAACAGCTGTGGCAGGAACAGAGCTGTTGTATTCAGCATGAAATTATGGTCTTAGGCACCAAATATTTGCATTTAATTTTTTTTTGTACCCAGGCCCGACTTTTTGTGACTTTGTGTTCAATTTTTTTCGAGGCATGTATATCTACAGTAAACTTTGTCACAAAAGAATTACCCACTGAGTGTCCAGTGGTATTTACACAGCATAAAGAATTCAGCCTTCTATTTTCTGAATGTAGGATATCCACTGTTTTGTGACAAAACTTGCTGTATATTTTGAAATCTCATTTTTATGTGTATAAAAAGTTATATTTTTGTAAGAAAATATTGCAGTTTGTGTTTTCAACATCATAGATTTGTGTCTTCTATGTTTATGTTGAGGAGGAAGAGAAACCATCACTCAGTGCATTGAAGAATTAGCTAGAAAAAAATTGTTTCTAGAGTTTCATGGAGGAAAAAAATTATCACTGAAATAAATTAGCTCAATTTATAAGATATCCACTGAAAAATGGCTTGCAATTACAAAAATTGGAATATTAAGTACATGGAAGAATTAAGTATACTTCTGCTCCAGCAGCAATCTGAAAAATATGTTGCAAGGAGGTAAAATTATTTTTAGATGACTATGAAAATTATATATGTAATTTCTGCCTATGTAAGATGTTTGAACTTCCTCAGTTGTAGTTTCCAGTGAATGGTGTTCCACTTTCCCATTAAAAGATTATATGCAGAGAAGTTTGTGGTCAGTTCTGAATTGCCCTTAGAATAAAGGAGGACATTTAACTCTTCCCAGAATGATTCCTCTCCCCAGGTCTTTTCAGACATGCGTTCTTTGTAGGCTCACAAACAGTTGATTTTAATCACATTTCAAGGCAGTGTAATAAACATGAGCCTAATATTGTTACTCCTGCCTGCAGGGTATCTTGGAAGTTCTGATCAATAAGGCTGCCTTTCGTGTACTTAAGGAGGGGAAACAACTCCAAAGAAACAATGCTTCAGTGCCAAATTGGCCTGCAGGGCAGTGGGATAATCTGATTTCACCAACTCATGATTGCTTTTTACAATTTCAGCTCGCATCTGTCAGAAGCACAGAGGTCTCCTGTCCTATTGGATTTTCAGTTGTCTCTAGTGGCTCCATCACAAAGTCCCATAATTAGATGAGTTTTGCTGAGACCATAATTCCTTTTATAAAGTATCTACATACAGCCTGTTTGATTGTCGTGGTCAAACTCCATTGCTGAAAATGAATCCTGACAGTGAAGCAGACTTTCCTTCTGCATGTGAATGAGGGCAAGGGGCAGCAATGGAGCAGAGAGTTGGTGTGGGAGAGAAGGCGCTGGAGGTTTACCTTGCTGCGACATTATTGATGTCACTGTAGTGCTGCATGTCCCCCAAGCTGCGTGCTGCCTTTCCAAAGGCTGCAGAAATGCAGAAATGAAGAGTAAGATGTGTGTCTGTCCCTTAGTAATTGAGGTTTTGCTGGTTTTGAAAGGCCAAAATGCCAACCCGAGGAGGAAACTTCGGTCTGTGACTGCTGTGAGAGGTTATAACATTAAACTAAGCGGCAGCCACATGATTTCTGTGGTGAGATACCACGAAAAGTTCCCAACTTCTCTCAGGCATTTTTGAGAACGGTCTATTCAAATCTCTGATCTTGAAGCATTGGTTCAGTTTTTGACCATTAATGTGGCTGATTGCTGCCACTTGCTTTAATGCACTTTCTGTTTTTCTGATAGGTTTGTCAGCTGCCAAATTGCTGTCTGAGGCTGGGGTCAGCGTGGTGGTCCTTGAAGCCCGGGACAGAGTCGGAGGAAGGACATTCACTATCAGGGTAAGTGCTGCATGAGATGTGGGCTCTCACTTGTGCTGGTGACAGATGATACTCCTATTATTTTGACCCAGGGAACTGTAATTATTTTGACCCAGGCAACCACAGCTTCAACTCAATCTCTCAGAAGGTGACAGAGCAACTAATCTGAAAGTCATCGGTCAGCATGAGTTCACCAAGAGGAATTCATGCTTGACCAACCTGACAGCTTTCTAAGGTGCAGGGAGTGGCTTGGTAGATAAGGGAGAAATGAATATCGTCTACCTAGACTTTAGTAATTCAAAATTATGTTGAACACCATTGTCTGGGACCATGAGTGTCAGAGCATTTCCTCTCTCTTTCCCATCTCCCTTTGCATACTGTAACAGGCATGGTAACTTAGAGCCTTGAAAGAAGCAGCCTGAGCAGGACCAGACATCATTACAGTTCAGACATATGTTTCAAAGTTTCTTAAAATTATCTGAAATAACACTCCTGCTTCTAGAAATGAGCTGCATCTCAATTGCCATTAGGAAATAAAAAGAAAGAAATGAAGAGTCACTTGTGGCACAAGGTAATGTAATACAGGCATTAGCTCTGCTTCCCACCCTGTGAGTGAGAGAGGTGTAAATTATGTCAGGTGCCATTGCTGGGGAGCCAGAAATAAACAGTGGTGTTCCAGCAGAAATCATTGCGTGTGAAACATGGAGCATAAACACCATCCTTCTGTGACACTGAGAATGCCAGGCTTAAAATACTCACTGTAAACAGTGTAAAAAGAGTTACTGTCTTGGGAGATCAGCCTGCTGTAATAGTGTGCATCCCTGAAACCTTCTGCTTTCTTCTCACTTCCCAAGTGAGTGTGGTGCTGCTCTGAGGGGTGCATTGAGCACCTTTCGTGGCAGGCATGGCTGGGGGTCCGTGCCCAGACAGCAGCAGGCTGGAGCCAAGGCGTGCAGTGCTGGAAAGGAGATTAATCTCCTGGAGAACTGCAGTGCAGTGCTCAGCACCTGCAGCATTAAGTCTAAGCAGGTATCTAAAGAGTGAAAAGAAGCCTTGGTACTGGAGATGGTTTTAACTGCAGAAATGTTTTGCAATGACAAGAAAAGTAACGTGAATTTCTTGAACATCTCCAGGGGTGGTGACTCTACAGCCTCCCTGGACAGCCCATTTCGATGTGTGACAACCTTTCCCATGAACAGATTCCTCCTGAATATCATAAACATGCATTCCATACACATTCAGTATGAAAGAATTCTTTCTGCTTCTAGATGTTTGTATTGAGGAGCTTTCTGCACAGCTTCTGATTCCTGTATTCTTTTGCACAGAACGATAAAGTGGATTATGTAGATGTTGGTGGAGCATATGTGGGACCTACCCAAAACCGAATTCTCCGACTGGCAAAAGAGCTGGGGGTGGAGACCTATAAAGTGAATGTCGAGGGCCATATGTTCCATCATAAAGGGGTGAGTATTGCATTTCCATGCTGAGGTACCCAAAGGCAGCACTGAAATTTGGGAATTACTGGGTTTGATTTAAAGTTCACCCTTAGTAATCCAGAAAGCACCTGCTTGAAGTGCTGTTATTCTGTTTTAACTTATTGGGATTGGAATGAATGGTTGTTACTTTCTTTTTAAAAGTGTTCAGAAAATGCAGCTGAGAGCAGCTAAAAAATCTGGGATGCATTTGGCACATTGTCTTTGAACATACCCTCTAAAGAAGTTCTGCCTGAAATTCAGGAAATACTTGTTCTGAAATAAAAGCCAAATTTAAATTTAAAAATTAATAGTATTGATGGATAGGACTGAATGATGATACTGGACAACAGTATTAAGGGACTAGCCTGGGAGTAGGATAATATATTTGCCCCACATGACTGGATTCACATGAGATCTCTCCCAGTCCCGTAGAGTGAGATTTATCTAACTTACAAATGGATGTCTGGAAGTTAATAATCTAATTTGAGACTCTGAGGTTCCCTCTCTAGCTAATGGAGACACATGAGCCCCTCCCAAGGCCCACCATAAGCTTCACCTCCCAGATGTGGGGCAGCAGGAGTCCAGGTGGCCATGCTTGAGCAGGTTTCTGGTGTGGCTAAAGTGAACTGGAATGAAACCTGTCTGCAGAGATTTCCAGCCCTTGTCCCAGATCTTTAGCCCGCTGATTTTTTTGCACAAGTCCTACCCAGGACCTGCTGCCAAAATCAGTGCGGGGTGAGAGGAGCAGGGAGAAGGGCAAAGAAAGGCCTAAGATTCACAGGTATGAGATGTGACTGTCTGTATCCGTCACTCAAACTATTTTACTTTGCAAAGGCCATCACTTGCAATTTTTTTTTAAATATTCTTTAGTTTTTGTACTTAACAGGCTCTGTCAGAAGCAGACTCTAAGCCTATATGATTCAGAGTTGACATACTTGGTAGAGACAAGCCAGCCTATGTGGCAGATCCTTAACTGGTTTCATTTCTATTACCTTCCCACTTTTTTTTCCTAAGAATTAGGGCAATGTGTTCACGCTGCAAAGTTTCACCATCTGGTTCTGCAAGCACTCCTCATTGGGCAGATTGATGCCATGCTCATAAAATAGGCACATCTTAAATAATTGCACAGCCACTCCATAATACTAAAAAAGTTATTTGTCACCCCCTCATGCAAAATTGATGGAATTCTACAGCAAGAGGCATGGGCTGGTTTGTACCAGCGGAATGTTTGTCCCACTCTAATTTAAGCTCAGGCATGAATCTCTCAGCATCCTAAAAGACACTTATCTTCTTTATGTTAAATAAAAGGCTCTAATGGGTTACATTACTTTGAGCCCTTAATCCATTTTGACACCAAAGCTGCAGCTTTCTGTTGTCCCACATTGCATTATGCACGTCCCTGCTAATGACCATGTAATTTTGGAAGTTTTCTTTGATGTGAAAGCATGTTTCTAAGCAAGAGGCAGCATTATGAGCTATTCAGCTGGATCACAGGCTGTGGATCAGTTTTGGATTTGTCATTGTGCTCCTGCTGAGCTAATCAGGGTCCCAAGGGAGCTGTATTTGTTGGACCAGGGTGACAGCAAAGGGGCCTTAAGGTCCTCAGATTTAAGCACTGGATGAATAATATGCTTTTCTTCCTGTAGGTCTCATTTCTCCCATACCCTCTTCCCATGAATCGTAGCCTTTTTCTTCTGTTTTCTTTTTCTAAGGTTTTCCACAGCTTTTTCTCCTTTCTTTTTTCCTTGGGACATTGTGCAGTCACCATGCCCTTTGATTTAGGGATGTGTTGTTGAACCCTCTCCTATATCCCACTTTGAGAGGAAGCTTATTAAACTCCATCTGTGCAATGCTGGCTGTTGGCTGGGCTGGTCAGTGCCCAGGGCTCTTTTATCTTCCCCTCTTTTACCTGCCTGCTGCACTCTGTTACCAGGCTGGATGGTGAGGTGCAGGTAGGGCTTCGTGCTCTCCCAGCTGTAGATGCACCCCTCGTGTTCATCAAAGATGCTCCAGGAACACAAGCACCTGTGGTATTTCCTAGACGGCAGAAAATGTTAGCAAAGAGAGTATTTGATATTAAAGGACTGTATCCACCAGAAATTAAATATTAATCTGAAAGATGGATGTTTTCAGCTTCTTGGGCTAATACACCATCAGCCATGGGCCAGCTGCTGCCTTTTGGGTTTGAAAGGTCCAACTAAATCTTCTCCCCTTGTGTCTCAGCTGTTGTTTCTGTCAGCTGGTGGCTGTCCAGGAGTGTGTAGCCAGGGCCAGACAGCAAGGTCTCCTCCCAGGAGCTTTCTCCAAAGTCTGCAATGTTGTGTGGTTTTGTGAGAGGTGAGAGGAAGTGTTTTGAGCAGTGCTTTAGATGTGTTTGTGACATCTGTATGTGATCTCCAGCACCCTCGGATTAAGAGATTTTTGGTATTTACTTTAACAATTGGTATTTAATTTAACAATTAACCATATTGTTATGGTTTACCATAACAATCAGTTCATCTTGACTTTTTCTGAAGATTTCCAGCATACTGCTTTGATTGAGTTGGGAGAAAGTGGGAAAATGGTTTATCCGAGCAGCGGAAGCAGCCAAAAGAAAGTGAAAATCCCCAGAGGGATTTAATGAGTTTCTTTTCTCTGACAGGAATTTTTCCCATATGTGTGTGGAAAAATTCCATGTACTGCGAGTTTTAATAACCAAGTTGCTTCATTGGTGCAGGTTTCCTTTGTAGTTACAGTTTATTTGAAAATCCAAATATGTAACTATTGTTTATCTTTTGTTCTTTCTTTCCCATCAGTTAGCATGGTAACATGGACTCCTTTGGTGTCAATCAGGAATTTTTTTGGTATCCTGTCCTTGTACATCTGTAACTTAAAACTGTAGTGTTTGTTATGAGCCCCAGACTTTCTTTCCAGGTAAATTTCTCTGTGTCTACTGTCCCATAATTCAGCAAGAATGCTTTTGGACTGAAAAAGGGCAGATGTGCTGGAGTTCTCTCTTCCCTGAGCTGACAGACAGTGCTTTGTTTTTGCAGAGGTCCTTGAAGCTCTGTGCTGTTTTCACCCTTTTAGTAGAAGACTCTAGAAAGTAAAGGCACTGGGGCCTTGGTGTGGTATTAACCTTCTCATATAACTGCACTTGTCCAATATCTGTCAGCAGAATACAGCTCCAGGATATATAATATTACTTAATAAGGAATTATGATTTTCAGAGGGACGGAACACTTGGTAAAATATGAATATTTCTATACAATGCTTCACATTTGCCATTTAGTCTTTCCTTCATCCTGCCTTAAGAGCTCAGGGTCCATGAAATAATAAAGAGGTGTGTTTGCTTTTAAAGTGGGGTGTACCATAAGGGTGCTTAAATAGTTTAAAAAGCATTCAATTTTAGACCCACAAAAATTTCAGGATGCACATTTCAGCAGCAAGCAAATAGTAGATTTATTTAAATAATGAAGGATGCATAGGAACAGGTGGGTCCGTGACTAAGACTCTGCACATTACCATAAACTTGGTGTTCAGACACAGGAATCAGACAGTCCCAGGCACAGCACTGCCCCCAGGGCTAGACCTGCTGGAGGTGGTGATCAGGGAAGGATTCTCACCTGAGGGATCACACCACACCAGGAGAGATGCTGCTCTGTGCTGTGCACAGCCCAGGGCAATAACAACCCCTGCTTTGGGGCATGGGGGATGCTCTCCCTGTGCTTCCTGGTGTGTGCCTGGTCCCTGG
>VWPU01004925.1:0-45676 GCA_013398955.1 Callaeas wilsoni
CGGGGCAGCGCTGGGAGCGGGGGGGTCCGGCCGCCTGTGCCGGCGGGGGGGGCTCGGGGCTCCCACCTGCCCCCGCCCCGCCGTGGTGCCCGTGCGGGGCCCCGCGGGAGCTGCGCGCAGGCTGAACCGGCACCGAAGGGTGCGCGGCCCGGGATGGCCCGGGAGCTCACCGGCGTGGACGGCCCTGCTGTTCTTAGTGTTTTATTTTCCTTTTTTCTTTATTTTCTTCTATTTTTCCTTTTTTACCCCTTTATTTCTCTTTATTTAATTTTTAATTTTTTCCTCTTTTCTCTTTTTCTATTTTTCTTTCTTTTATCTATTTTTTCTCTTTTTGCTTTTTTCTTTGTTTTATATTTTTTTTTTTTTCTCTTTTCTCTTTTTCTATTTTTCTTTCTTTTATCTATTTTTTCTCTTTTTGCTTTTTTCTTTGTTTTATATTTTTTTTTTTTTCTCTTTTCTCTTTTTCTATTTTTCTTTCTTTTATCTATTTTTTCTCTTTTTGCTTTTTTCTTTGTTTTATATTTTTTTTTTTTTCTCTTTTCTCTTTTTGTTTTTTTTTTTCTTTTTTTTCTTTTGTCTCTTACCCTGCTGGGGGAGTGCACCTAGGAGCCCCATAAACTCAAAAGTTCATGGAAAAGGGAGAGTCTAAGCTTAATATGCATTTGACCTACAGTGTCCTGGAAGTTTAGGAACATCAGCACGTAGTGGCTGCAGTGTGGGGAGGTGAATTTGAACCAGGAAACTGCAGACCAGAGCTTGGAGGGCTGTAGAGCCTCAGGTTAAGCTTCCATCAAGGAGATCAACTGATGTGCATTGGAGATCATCAGCAGAGGATTCTTAGAAACCCTGGAATAGACCTTCCTAGTCCTCCACCCCTTCCTAGCGCTTAGATCAATTTAGTGGTGGCAGGAGCCACCTTTAGTTCTTTACAGGACTGTGTTGTGGCACTTTAACAGTGCTTCCCTTCCTCTTTGCACACGAGGAACAGAGAAAGGAGACTCCAGTAAATCACCCCCACTGTCTGAATGTTCTAGCCAGTACTGCTTTATCAAACTTGGGCATTTTGGGGGTGTTGGTGCTGCTGGGGTGCCCACCCTGGCTGGCCCCCACTCCCTGCAGAGCTCACTGCCACAGGCTTTTCGTGCTTCCTGCTCTCGGCTGCTGTTTGCCCTTGGTGTGGTCGATAAATCCCCCAGGCCCAGAAAAGGCTGAATTTCACTTGTGTGTGCAGTGAGGAAAACACAGGGTTTATAAATACCCATGCATATACAAGGGCTGAGGGCTGGGTTGGTCTGGATTAAAGGAGGTATTGAAAAATGAGGGGAGCCAGAAACTGCAGGCTTCTCATTTCTGTGATTTCTAATGGCTTTTCCTTTTGCATAAACATTGCATTGAGTCCATACCCAAGAGCACTGCAGGCGTTTTCTCCCCTGATCTGCACAAAATATAACCCAGACCTCTAACATGGATATTTTTTATTAGGATGTTTGGTTTCCCCAAACGGAGGGAAGAACAATTGCCCTCTGTAGCAGCAAGCTTCAGGGCAGCTATGTCCTGAGCAAAGCAAACTGCAGCTCTTGTTTTGGGGGGAAAAGCAGCAAATTAAATCTCTGCACTTCGATTCAGTGCTACCTGCACTTGGGGACACTGTTACTGTGAGTTACAGTTCTTGTATAAAGAGGTGATTTGAAGACCCGATTTCTAAACAATAGCTACCGGGATTGTATTTTGGCCTCCAGAGTCGGGTATTTTCATTCCCAGGGGACCAAATAGATCAGATCCCTTCCTCAACAGACTGAGCTGGTGAAGCTCATTGAACTGAAAAGGAGCAGGGCAGAGGGCGATTTGCTTCTCCCAGTGCTTGTAAAGCGCTTTTTCTGCTCCTGCGGTTGCCCAAGGGTGCACACACAGAAGCTGATGTGAGGACCAGGATATGTCCCACACAGGGAGCAGCATTTCCCAGCTGGAGGCAGGACAAAGCACTGAGTGATGCCCCTAAACACCTGCTGCTGGGAAAGAGAGGGGTAATTTTCAGCTGCGGTGTTAAACATCAGTTCTCCTAAAATCAGCAATGGGACTGTGGGGTCCAGCCCTACCAAAGCCTCCTGGCGCCTGCCTGGGTTCCCTGTGTGCCCACATGAGACAGCCCTTTGCAAGGTGGTCCAGCTGTGTGTCTCCTGTGGAAAGCACACAGAGCACTCCTCCTTTTCTGCTTCATTTCCCATGGCAGAGGGCACAGCAACGCTGCCAGGGCTTGCAAATCCCCCGGGGTACCCTGGGTCTCTTCCACCTCAAGCATCAGGGCAGAGCCACCCTAGAGGTGCACCACAAATGTACTCACACCCTCTCCTGAGGCACATCCTGACCTAAAGAAAATGAAAAGCCTTGGTAAGTGATGCCAGGCTGAGCAGGGTAGGGGAAAGTCTTAACAAAAATCAGTGTAGGAGAAAGGTGGTGGATCCCCCCTCGCTCCCCCTCCTTCTTCTGCATAATGCCCAACTGTGTGGAGAGCAGCCGAGCCCTGGCCAAGACCTCAGGCTCTGAAAAGGCAGCTTTTAGTGAGAGCTGTAAGAGCCCGGCCCGTGTGGTGCTGCTAACATGACACTGAACTAACACTGCACTACAACCAAAGCATTTTAATAATTTAATATAATAAATGTCAGAAGGAGTGAATAATTCTCTGTAACCCTGAGGAGGCTGTAGGTGCCAGAAGGAGCCAAGTGGGTATATTGAGCTGCTTTAGCAATAGCCCTTTGACTCCCTGAAGATAAATTTAAACCAGATGATGGATGCCGGGTGGTCACCTCTGTGGGCAGAATGGCAAGCACTGTTCAGAAGTGCGTCACTGACACAATTTAGCCCCAAAATTTGGGAGGCAAGGGCTGCAGAGAACGGACAAAGAAAAGAATGCCAAGTTTCTAGGTAGTTGTTCCTCCAGCTGGACATCAAATCTGAAGAGCTACAGTCTGTTTACCTGCCTTTGGCATGCACATTCCCACTTCAAGCAGCAAGTAGCATGTGGGTAATTGTTCCAGAAGGCTCTTTAATAAGCTCCGGGCAGTAACCCGCGTGCCTCTGGAATTACGTACGGAGAGCAGGGACCATGATACCTGCACAAGCCTGGCCCTGCCCTGAGCCAGTGCTGCGAGAGGCTCTGCAGAGCAGGCGTTGCTGCTGGCCACGCTGCCAGCACACGTCTTAATCCACAGGTTTTGGCAATTTGCTCCTGAACACTCCCTGCCACTGCCTGGCCTCCACACCAGGCTGTTCCATGCTTTGCCAAGGGGTTAATGGCAGAGGGGCCCCACAGGGAGACCCCAGGATATATCGATGGGCACTGGTGACTGCATTGGTGACACTAACAGGGATGGAGCATGTGACTCTGCAGCTGAGACACAAGGGACTCAAAGCTATACTCCTAATTTTACACAGCACACTGAATGATGAGACTCACCAGGAAAAAATTCACACACCCAGCCTGGTTCTTCCCTGCTGTGTGCCCGTTGTCTCTGACAAACTGAGGGTGAAATGCTACTGAATGGAGCCAGCAAGGTTCAGTACTCATTTAACACTGTGTTGCATTAGTGTAAAAGAGTATCCAGGGTCAGGCCAATTTCCTTGATACATTTCCACATTTATCCCAATCATAATCAGTTGTTCTGGAAAAAAAATACCAAACCCAAAAAAAAAAAAAAAACCAAACAAAAAAACCAATGAATAAACAACAGAAAAAAGAAAAACCCAAAACCAACCCAAAGTTTTGCTGAGAGATTCCCAAATAGTGCTTTTATATGAAGGGAAAAATAGCAAAGGCAGATCAAAGCTGAAATCACACCATTGCTTGGCAGCAGAGGAGTGAAAGAGCTGCAGATTGCCATTATGGAAAAAGATTAAATAACTTTCTTATGGGATCTCTTTGGCTGTGCAAAGGTATAAACTGTTCATTGGCTAGAAAGTGGAGTGAAGCTTTCCAGCGAGACTAAATAACCCACCCTGGAGCAGCCACTGGTGGGATGCTGGTTGATAAAGCTCTGCTTCAGTGTGCTGGGGCAGGAGTCTCCCAGCACCACGACGGAGGGTTGGAGGGAACAGGTACAGCCTTGGCAAAGAGCTCCTCTGTGAGTGCTGTGGGGTGAGCCCAGAGCCCTGTGCTGGCAGCAGCTCTGGGGCTGCCACAAGAGCAGAGCTTGGTGGCAGCCTGTGCTCTGCAGTCAGGAATGGCCATAAAACATTCATTTTCCAGGCACAGAGCAGCAGTTAATGCTGTGGGGGACACTGACACTGGCCCTGGCTGTAAATCTGATTCTGGCAGAGCTCTGTTGATTTATGTTTACTAGAGATCCAGCTACCACATGTAGGATAAGGAGCTGGGAACAAGGAGGGCAGGAGATTATACTGCCCCTCTAGTAACCAAACAGAGCACATCTGTGCAGTGCAAAATGTCAGGTCCCCGTGGCACTGCTCAGAGAAGACACTGGGTAAATATTTGCTTGTATGGGACATGTGTTTGTTTTCCTCATACAACAGGAGAGCATCAGCTCCATCCAAAGGTGAGAAAGCTGGAACTGAAGTGATACGTGTTTAAAGTGAATTGCAGCCTGGGCGCTAAAAGCTGTAAGGGGCACAGCCTTTTTAAAAGTATTGCACAGGGAAGAACAGAGTTGGCGGGCAAACTCTTCTGGAAGGTTCCTTGGGATGACTGCTTGCAGCTTCTCTCCCTGGGAGCTTGCTCTGGCCCCTGAGCCCAGAGGAGCTCACCATGAGGAGACTGCCTTGGGGTGATGGCAGGACCAGACTTACCTCTTCACACATCTGGTCATTTATGCCCTCACCTTTTCCCCATTTCCAGCCCATTTAAGAGGAAGAGAGACTATGTTTAATGAGAATCCTCCCCTGCAGACCTCTTGCAGCTGTGGGTGGCCATGGCTGATACCCCTGCTGTCACCCCTTCTTCTCCGAGCCATCCCCCAGTGCTGCCCACAGCCCCCAGACACTCTCTCCCAGTTAGTCTGCGATGTGTTTTCCTCTGTGGCTGGGGCTTCACAGCCTTCTCTGGCCACTGCTTTACCTCTGTCTCTGATAGCAGAGTCATCACCAGCCAGGCTGGGTCTCCTTGGCAGGAGCAATGTTCCCAGTGGCCACATTGACAGATGTGCCATGGAGAGACTCCTGCACAGGCATCTCCTCTTCCTTTCCCTCTGGTTTCATCTTATCCAGTCAAATATCCCAAACTCGGAGAGTGCTCCTGTCCCAAACTCAGGTTTAGGGGCTCTCAGCAGGGCAGGAGCTGGTGATATTCAGATGAGGTGTCTCAGCTCCTCTGAAGGCAAGCCAGCACCACAGAAGGCCTCCACAGCTGACATCCCAGAGCTCTCCCACCCTGCACTCCCCAGTCCTTGCACACATGTCCCAAGTGGCAGAGCAGGGCATCTCAGACCCACCTCATCTCGCTCCAGCTGGTTAACACCCAACCTACCGAGTTAGCTGGGTTAAATGCCAGGTGCTTGGGAACTCCTTCTAGTTAATAGAGCAGAAACAATCAGCAGAACCACCTACTTCTTAGGTCTCAGAGAAAAATGCAGCTATTTTCACCCAACATCCCTTGCAGAAGCCAAAGAGTGGCTCCACCTCTCGTGACAGCTCCCCAGCTGCACTCACAGCTCAGCAGCATCGCTTCCCAGCTCCCCCAAAAGCCATACAGCAACGAGCACATCAGGTGGAAAAACAAATTAATAACCAGTTAGAGCATTGCCGCCATTGCACAGGGCTGCAAGTCTTAGAAATGCCCCTGTGTGTGTTCAGCCGCAAACTGATGAAGTAGTTATTCCATTATCCAAACTTTCTATTTTTCAAATGACAGCCCCATTCGTAGCCCAGCTGAGCTCCAGTGCTTTCCGATGGGAAAGCCTTTCCACCTTCCCCACCCCATCAGGCTGGACATGGAGGGAGCTCCTTGCTCCCTGCAGGGCTGGGCAGGAGCTGGCTCTGGTGCCACAGTGCCAGGGAAATTCTGTCTTGTAGATCCAACCCGTACCAAGCCAGCCTGCTCCGGGACAGCGTGCGGAGGTACCTGCAGCTGCCAGCAGACCAGACGGTGCTGATCCTACACGCCAAAGTCGCACAGAAGTCCTACGGCAACGAGAAAAGGTGGGAGATTCTTCCAACTTCTCCAACATCCACTTCTAAACCCAGCTATCTAAAGCTCGATTTCAGCCTTGCTGGATTTCGCTGATCTAAGCTGGTGAAGCAAATTATTTGACATATCCCCTCTGCATTCACTCACGACATCTTTGCATCCAAAGCTATCGTTTAGTCTCCATGAACTGAATAACACAAGAAAGGTATTAGCTCCAACCTGCATCCATCCCAGTTAGACATTCCAAGTGGTTAGAGTCTTTCCATGAAGCAGTAAAGAAAGACAAAGTAAAAGGAGTCAAGATTCTATTCAAATCTCACCCCCCAGTAAGGAAAGGCTAGTGTTTTAACTGCCCTGTAACTCTTCTCTTAAAATCTGCGTGGCCACAGCAGGGACTGGGGCATTTCCATCAATGCCAGTGGTCTCCAAAAAGCTGCTATTTTTGAAAATCCTTCCCACACTGCAAAAACACCTTGAGGTTCTGGCTTGAATCTCCAAAATTGCCACTCCCTGGCAGTGACGTCAGACTGCGGCACTGCAATGTAATTAATCCTCCATTAATCCTTGTGATATAAATACTCCTCCGTTATTACCGAGTATGGAATAGCTATGAGGCGACGAGCTCAGCCTCCAAGGCGTAACCACGCAGACCCCAGCGACCCCAGGAGACAGCTCTGGGATGGGCTGGCTGTGCCTACATAGTCCTCACCACATCCAGTCTCCTGCCAGGGGCTGCTGGTCCACAGGTAAAAATGTTATTTCAGGACTGAATCTTCCAGCCAGGAGGGAGCCCTCTCATCACAGCCTCTTTCCTCTGCTCCCGACCCCGTGCAAAGGATGAGCGTGAAAATCAGATGTCAGGTCTGGAAAGGGAGAGGAAACCTGCACAGAGCTCCCAGGTTAAAGTTTAGAGATGCTGGTGCCGTTTTCCTTCACAGTGGGAGTCAGGAGCCTGTGCTGTGGATGGGTTGTCTAAATAAACCTGTACCCAGGACTTTAGAGCTCCAAAATATCTAACCCCTTGCACTGGTGTTTTCTCTGCTAGTGCTTTTCCCAGTCTCAATAGAAGATGAATTTACACCATTCACACAAGTGCAAAGACAGTGGAAACCCAAATAAAACACAGGAAAATGGGTTTCCAAACTGCTGGCTATAGATTTATTTGCATTGGCCTCCAAAACTGATTGTGAATGCAAACTCTGTTCCCAACCTGCTGAAACTCCCACCTGGCAGTCAGGCAGAGGCAGGGTCTGATCCCTCCCTGCCTTTGGTGGGGTGGAGGTGTGGGTGCCAGGGTCCCTGTCCTCCCATCCCAGGGCCATCCTGTCACTGGTGGGATCATGGCCACCAGTGGCACCACCAGAAGTGGCAGCTGTTGAGGCTGGAACCAGGCACTGGAGGTTGGAACCAGGCAGGGCAGAGGGTCCCCAGCCCCTCGCTGAGCACCACGTGCCTCCCGGGGTGCAGGGTTGCTCCCGGTGCTGGTGATCCCCAGTGAAGGTCTGTGCTCTCAGCACAGCCATCCTGCCACTCCCGAGCACCTTTTCAGGGTGCTGAAGGGCAGTGAGAAAATGCCCTCCTGTCTCTGCAGGTTTTTCTGCCCCCCTCCTTGTGTTTACCTGAGCGGGCCGGGATGGAAGTTAAAGCAGGAGCAGATAAAAGGTAAGCACTGGGCAGCAACCCTGGACCTCTCCTCCCTCTCTCCCTGCACCATGGAGAGCTGCCCTCTGCCTCTGCAAAGAGGAGAGTGACTCCGTTCATGTTGGTTTTGGCCCCTCAAACTCCTTTCCTAGTCAAGCCCGAGCCCTCTGCAGTCCAGACCCAGGGCTGGAGCTTGGCCATGCTTCACGCCTGGAGAGGGGGCTGGAAGGTGCTTCTCCTTGTCTCTTCCAGCCAGGGACCTGGGAGAGGCTGGGTTCCGCGTTTGTGGCTACATGGGGCTGGACAGCATGGGAAACAGCCTGATGGAGACCCAGAAGCTCTGCTTTGAGGAGCAGCCAGATGCAAAGGTAAAGCCCATGGCTCTCTGGGGCTGTGGAGATTCCCCTCATGCAGAGGCTGGGCTGTCACCAGCATCACCCCACATCCTGGGATGTCACACCCTCCCCATCCTCGGGATGTCACAGCTCTTTCTTCCTAGCCATAATTCCCCACTCCCGCTCTGCGAGCCTGTTGTGGCATGTGCAGCAGTCCAGGCAGCCCAAAGATCCCTGTCTTTCTCTGGCACCATCTTTTCAGGTCGACAGCCCTGTGGCTGCCAAAATCTGCACAGCTCCCTCAGACCTGGTCCTTCTCCTGATGAGCAGCACTGCTGCTTGTCACAAAATGAAAGCCTGGTCCTTCATTTGCGGATAAACAGCTAAAAAAAAGAGCCCCAGCTGATCCAAAAGTTCAAAAGCTTCAGCAGAGCTCTGGCATCTTTTGATTGGAGGGGAAAAAAAGGAGAAAAAGCATTATCTGGGGTCCCTGAAGAGCACAGGGTCTGAGCCAGGCCAGGAACCTCACAGAAAGAGCCTTTGTCCGTAATGCTTGCCTTGCTGCTAAGGCACAGCGTATCGGCCAGGATGGGGGAAACCATAAACCCAGGGTGATTTCTTAAGTTATGTGGGATAAATCACACATGAACATTCATTTCCACAAGGAATACTCTGCCCCCAGTGTAAATAAAGCCTCTGCCGATCCCCAGCTCTTCATTCCACCTGTAATAACATCTCTGGTTGTTTCTCCCTTTAAATGAACCCGGGGCTCGTTGAAAGGGCGCTATTATGTCCTCATGGGGTGGTGAGGAGGGTGAGGATGGCTGGTGGGGCTGGGCTGGAGCTGCTGGCAGCCCCTCTGTGCCCTTGGCAGGGGTTCAGCTGTGCCAAGGCCCTGTACATCTCGGACACGGACAAGCGCAAGCATTTCCGCCTGGTCCTGAAGCTGTTCTTCAGCAACGGGCAGGAGATCGGCACCTTCCACAGCAAACTCATCAAGGTCATCTCCAAGCCCTCGCAGAAGAAGCAGTCGCTGAAGAACACGGACCGTGAGTACAGGACTGGCTCTGTGGGGACGAAAGTGGGTGCCAGCCCAGGGTGTGATGCTCTCTGCTCACAGCTTGGCTCTGGAGTGCTCCAGGCTGGACCCAAAGCCCATGGGATCTCCCAAACAAGGATATAACTGGACAAAGCGATGTCTCATTTCCAGATGGTTCACCCATCACGAGGTGTAAT
The DNA here is from genome assembly GCA_013398955.1 of Callaeas wilsoni. Lineage (NCBI taxonomy): Eukaryota > Metazoa > Chordata > Aves > Passeriformes > Callaeidae > Callaeas > Callaeas wilsoni. The sequence continues at coordinate 9,349 of VWPU01004925.1, forward strand.
GCCCTGATGCCAATGTGCTCCCCACACCACGGGCCTCACCTGCAGTCACACAGAGAGGAAGGCCTGGGTACCCCAGGAACCAGGACTTGTCATCCCTGGGCTTGACAGAGCCATCATTCAGTCCTGGCAAGCACTAACCCAGCCACCTCTCCCCACAGTCTGCATCTCCTCAGGCTCCAAGGTGTCCCTCTTCAACCGCCTGCGCTCCCAGACCGTCAGCACCCGGTACCTGTCTGTGGAGGGGGGAGCCTTCATCGCCAGCGCCAGGCAGTGGGCAGCCTTCACCCTCCACCTGGGTAAGGAGCCTCGGGGGACACTGATACCCCTGTGCCCAGGGCTGCCTGCCTCCAGCCCTGGCTCTCCCCTCCTGCAAAGCCGGTTCTTGGGCGCAAAATGGGTGGGAATTAGCCTGGGGATGCAGGAATCTGGCTCAGTCTCACCTCTGCCCGGCATTCCTGGTGTGTCTCTGGACATTTCCCATTGGCTTTGAGGGCACAGGGGCTGTGACCAGGGCAGCAAGAGCTTGGAGGTTCACAAATCCTAGTGCCTGGAAGAGGCCAGAGCCCAACAGTATTCCCGCCCACATTGCTTCCAGTGGTGTCCCTGCGAGGCACTGCATCCCTGTTCCTGCTCTCCCGTGCTGGGCTCCCAGGATTGGTGGTCTCTCCAAGCAGTGAGCACGTGCAGAGCAGAGGAAGCAGTAAGAAAGCAGCGGGAGCACGGCCAGACCTGTGCCTAGCAAGGTTAACCTGCTCCCCGGCTGCTCGGGGCGGTGACTCTGCCTCTCTCCTTCCCGGCCAGCCGACGAGCGCTGCACCCGGAGCGAGTTCCCCCTGCGGGAAGGGTACATCCGCTACGGCTCCGTGGTCCAGCTGGTCTGCACAGCCACCGGCGTCACCCTGCCGCCCCTGGTAAGCTCCATCCCTGCGGGTGTCGGGCGCACGGACCTGGCCCCTCCGCGGCTCTGAGCGGCGGTGCCATCCCTGCGATGCTGCCATCCCTGGGATGCTGCCATCCCTGGGATGCTGCCACCCACAGATCATCCGGAAGGTGATGAAGCAGTATGCCATGCTGGACGTGGACGAGCCCATCTCCCAGCTCCACAAGTGTGCCTTCCAGTTCCAAGGCAGTGACCGCATGTACCTGTGTCTGTCCACGGAGAAAGTGATCCAGTTCCAGGTACGGCAGTGCAGGAGCGGGTGAGGACCCCAGGGTGCTCGCTGCCATCTCTACAAGCTCCTGTGCTGTGTCAGGCTGGGGAGCATGTCACCAGGAGGGTCTTGCGTCCAAACTAAGGCCACAATCATGGCAAAGCTTTGGTGGGGACACTGAGGTCTTTGGAAAGGAATCATGATCCCCATTTCCCAGTGAGCAAAGCAGTTGCTTGCTAGAGCCAAGACGCTGAGGACAGAAGCCAGGCATGCCAGCCCCATTCCTCACCATCTCCACTGCAGTGTGTTTGGAGCTGTGACACTCTCCACAGGCATCTCCCTGCCCGAAGGAGGCCAACCGGGAGCTGCTGAACGACGGCTCGTGCTGGACCATCATCAGCACGGAGACGGTGGAGTACACCTTCAGCGAGAGCCTGGCCTGCGTCCACGAGCCCGTCAGCCCCGTGCCGCTCATTGCTGCCCTGCAGGTAGGCACAGCCACGGGCTGCCCCCCTCTCTGTCACCTGCCGGCCTCGTGCCTCCTGCTCCTGAGCCGTTGCACCCATGTGGCATCTCCCAGTTTCGGGATGCTGTGGGAATGGGATGCGCAGGCAGAGCATCCTGTGGGAGGAGGAGTCTGGCTCACTCCACCACGTAACACTGCCACACACTCTGCCTGTCACAGCTCACAGGCGGCGGGGACGTGGCCATGCTGGAGGTGCAGGGGGAGTATTTCCATGCACACCTCAAGGTCTGGTTTGGAGATGTGGAAGCAGAGACCATGTACAGGTAACATGGATAAGGGAGCTGGGCAGAAGGCAGGGAACAACAGCCAGGTGTGGGCTGTGCTGGGCAGATCTGGGAACAACGTGGCTGCAGACCTTGGGGGCAAGGATGCGTGCACTGCACCTCCTGCAGGAGCAAGCACGAGCATTGCAAGCAAAGGCAGGGATGAGTCTGGTGCCTGCTCTCTGCCCTGGCTGCAGTCTGGGGATAGCCATGGGTGGGGGAAAACAGGGGCTTCAGGGAACTGCAAACAACCAAGCAACCCTGGCAGAGAGGAATGAAAGACTGGGGAGGAGAGAGGAAGCTGGCTGGAGGCTTCATACTGAGCTCCAGGATGGAGAAGTGCCGTCACTCACGGCTGGCTGCTGCTGCATAGGACCCTCCTCAGTTAATGCACATTTTCCCTTCCTGCACTGTTGCCAGGAGCCCCAAGTCCCTTGTGTGTGTCGTCCCTGATGTGTCTGCCTTCGGCAGTGACTGGAGGTGGCTGCGATATCCCATCACGGTCCCGCTCCTGCTGATCAGGGACGATGGCCTCATCTACTCCAGCTCGTTCACCTTTACCTACACCCCGGAGCAGAGCTGCATCCCAGGGCAGCAGGTCCTCTCAGATGTTCCCCAGGACTCAGACAAATTACTTGACAGCATCCATCAGGAGTTTACCAGGACCAACTTCCACCTCTTCATGCAGACCTAGCAGGCTGGGTGGGCAGAGGCTTGGCCTTGCTGCTGGCCCAGGGAAGGGGAACAGCCCCAAGCCCTGCTGGGGGGGCTCATCCAGGGCTTGGGGTGGCCCTGCCAAAGGGTCCTCCCCGCTCATCAAACACCCACCATGCTCCTGTGATTTACCGATTTATCTCTTTCTCACAGCAGCATCTTACACTGCTAAGATCTCACATGAAAGCATCAATAAATCAGGCTTGAAGGACCCTTTACTGATTCAATTGCCTTTTTACTAACTTGCATGATTTACCTGCCTGCTGGCACAGAGCACCACAGCTCTCTCAGTGTCCTCAGTCCATATATTCAAGGCCAGGAGGGACAGGGATAACGCACAAATGCGACCTTAAGTGTTACTGATCCATACCAGGAATCCCTGCATTGCTGCTGTGCTTTTTGTAATGAGGAGCTGCTTCCCAGCAGCCAAATACACAGCACCAGATGTTTTGGTTTTTTATTGGAGGCCCAAATGGGGTTATTTAAGAAGGAAAAAGGAAAAAGAGAGAAAAAACTTCAGTGTGAAACCTAGCTCCTCCCTAGCTGGCGTGGCTCTGCCAGGCTCTGTTGTTTCACACAATTAGACACAAGCAGAAATGCAGTGCTGGCATCAGCAGGAAACGGATTATTTAGATGCCATAAAAAGCAGCCAGGTTTCCTGGAGCTGGACACAAGCATTTTGCAGAGTGGGTCTTAAAGGTTTTATTTAGATCTCCGTGGTATCCAAAGGCCCATGGTGTACCTGGAAACCTTCTGGTTTGGCGATCCCGAGCTGGGGTTTGAAACAACCCAGCAGCCAGACTACAGTGGTAGTCAACCCACCCTGACGTGGGGGCAGTGGGCAGGAGAGCAGGGGAAGCACAGCCCCCCATGACCTGCAGCACCCCAGGATGCACACGTGGACATTCCTGGACCATCACCCGTGTTACCTCCGTGTTTTCTGTGATCTGGCACGTTTCAGATGCAGCACTGCCCTGCACGCAGTCCATCCTCAGCCTTGTTGTGTGCACCCCATGCCACACTGTGGCTCCAGGTGCTGAGTTTGGGGCTGCAGGAGGCTGACAGCCTCACACCACGAGCAGGGAGATGCTCAGGCATGCCTGGAGTCTTGGCCTCCTCCCTCTGCAGCTTATACCTGGCCCTGGCTCCCATGGGAACACAAGAGCTTGGGTGCCCAGGATCCTAACCCAGGGCTTCCCAGGGAACAGCACCTCCCTAAATTCCACCAGGAGATGGGGTTCCTTCTTCCCCAAAACAGGAACCTCATTGAGGGTAAAAAGCTGTTGGCAGATACATCTCTGCATCTGGAGCTGTTGTGGTAAAACTGAGAGAATATTACAGCACATGCCAACAGCCAAGGGCTGGTGGAGGAAAAGGCTGGAGGATTGAGGAAGGGTAACCACATGGACATCCACAAGGGGTTCAAAAGCAAGTTCCTTGAGCAGGTGGCAAACTCCCAATGTGCTCATTAGGTGGTCCAAGACTATACTGCTCCCATTCCCAGAAAATGCTTGAGTATCTCACACAGGTGTGGGGGCAGTGGGGGATTCCCCTGTGCTGCTGCTGCTGCTGTTGCTTGGGCCATGCCATCAGCCCACACTTACCAGCCCCTGCACTCACCTCCCCAGCAAATCCACCCTGGCCCTAATGCACCTGAGGGTGAGATGCAAGAAAATACTTTAATCTACCCAAACAGAGGATCCCCCATATTTCCCCCAAAAGCATTTCCTCCTCCATCTACAAAGTGAAGAGCTGGAGGGCTGTGAAAGGATGGGGCCAAGCCTTTTGGTTGCTGCCTGCTTCAAGAGCGCCTGGAGCCAACAGGCTCCTCAATCCACTCCCCTCCCTCAGAGGCTGGGGCATAATTCACATTTTATGAATGGAAAGCACCCTGGGTTATATTTAGCACAAACCCAGACCCAAAGGGCAGGAGGAGCACTGCTTATTGACTTCAGGGGCTTGGAACAAGCCTGCCTTGTTATGTTTACAGCGCTTTGCTGGATGGAGAGGCCAAGAAAGTGCCAAGTGGCTCATTCTGAAGCCTGATGGATTAAGCAAACAGCCGCAGTAATTCAAGCCACATGGGGAAAGGGGAGAGGTGGCGGCAGCAGGCTGGGGGGCCTTGGGGGGCTCCTGCCTTCCCCCACCGGCCACAGGCTGCCTTTAATCTGCTTTTCACAGCAGGTCCCACACTGGGAACGAGGAGCTTTGAGCTGCTGGAGGAGACACTTGCCTGCCACGAGGAACATATGCTCCACGTCGCGCGGCGGAGCTGGGAGCGTGGTAGAGCTGTTTATTTGCATAATCACTGATTAACACAAATGTCTCGGACAGGCGCCAGCCAGCCAGTTGCATGTTCTCGCTCAGGAGTCAGCAGCGCCTGTCTGTGCCGGATCCTACAATAATCCAGCGTGTGTCCGGGACACATGGTCCGTCCCGCCGGCTCGGGAGAGCTGGGCTGCCCGCAGAGCCCGTCTGGTGGCTCTGTTCTCAGCTCCTGAGCTGTACGTGGAGCTTTTCCCTGTCCCCCAGGCAGCCAGAAACACGGGTGGGTATAAAATCAAGCATGAAAAAAACCTTTACATCACTACAAGAGCTGGGGATTTAGGAAAAGCATCGAATGCTTTAAAGATGCACGTGATAATTCATGTGTAAGATGTGGTGTTGCACGAGCATCTCCAGGTGATGGTGAGGCTTGAAGGCAATGGGGATCCCCTGCTCAGTATCCAGGGTGCCCCACCACATCACGCAGCCGCTTCAGGTCCCAGAGGAGAGCACTGCCTTTAAAAACATCAAGAAGAAAATAAAACCCTGGTTTTCCTGCCATAACACAATATCCCGGAGGAGCACTAAGCCCGTTTTGGGTCTCCCTCCCTGCCTGGGCTGTGTGTCACTGTGCTGCCCGTTTGAAAGAAGCTGCTGCCATCTAGTGAACCCAGCCCAGTCCAGCCCAGTCCAGCCCAGTCCAGCCCAGTGATCACACCGACTGCCCACTGTGCCCGCGGCTCAGGCCAGCCCGAGAGACACACTGGGCCGCCCTGGCCATCTCCGGGACACATTTTTTGTCCAAATTAAAGAATCTGTCTGCTTTTTGAACAGCCACTGCACTGCATTTTGCCCAAATCACACAGCAGGTTTCCTGATGGGTTGGTTGAGTGTTTTTCAGAGAGGGGAGGGCAGCGGGTTTTTGCAACCCCTGAGTGCAAGGAGTGGGCAAAGGGGGAGCTGGGCAGGGCCTGTGAGGAGTGCGGCTGTTCTGTACCAGTGAGGTGTTTGCCTCGGCAAGGACAGCCCCAGGACAGGTCCCTCTGCTGTGCTGTGACTTCATCACCTCCCTTGACAGGAGTGTGGTCAGGGCAGTGGCAATTCTCCCAGGTCCCCGTCCATCCCCTGTGCAGAAGCACAGAGCTGTAGGCCAGCATCTCCAGGGAATCTGCATCAGAACGGGCTGCTGCAGCCGGTGCTGGGGACACCGACTGAGAGCAGCCTCTCTCCCCTGCTCTAAGCCCTTTGCCTGCGGCTGTCCCTGCCCCACACCCCCGGGCAGAGCCTCCAGACCGGCCAGGGGGCCCACGGCAAACACTGTTCAGTGTAAAAGTCTGTATCCCTGGCCCTCAAGAACAGGGTATGTGGGGCTGCTGCTCTGCCCATCAGGCAGGCGAAAGGAGCAGAGAAAAACCTTCTCTTGAAAACTGCCCCTGGTGTTGATGCCCCTGGGTGATGCAGCGCACAAAAGGGACTCAGCCAACGAGACTGAACCAAGGGGCCCGTTTCTGCATCATGAGCCATAAAATCCCCCTCCCTACCGAGCCTGGTCCCGGCACTATCCACACACCCCAGTGGGGTCCAATTACCCTGGGCATTCCACCAAGGGCACTCCTGACCCCATCGCACCAGGCCATAGATTTGCACAGTGCCCAGAAACCCTGTGCCGATTTTATCCTTTTTCTGACAGAGCTATAAATTACCCAGCTGGGCCTCAGGATGCAAAACTATGCTGGGGCCAAAATAAGCCAAGCTGGGTTGCTGAGGAATTACAATTACCTGCTCAAGAGGCTTCAAGCGCATCGGGAACTGCTCAGGCATGCGGTCCTGCTGGCCAACTCAGAAATAAACCCAAATAGCATTTAGGACAGAGTGAGCCCGAGGCACACGTGGGTGCCCATGTCACCAGCAATGCCAGGAGGGGGTGTTACTAGCCCCGGGCCCGAGATGGGTGGTTCAGGGGTGGAGACTGCCACGCTTCTGTGCCCACAGCCCTGGGCACTCAGCCCTGCCCAGGCAGCCAAAAAGCCCGTGGAAAATTAGGCTTCCTTTTTGTCAGTGGTTTTTTTTTTTCCTAAAAACAAGCTGAAAACAAGCTCGTTCCTGTCAAGCTCCGGACTCCCTGCAACTCAGGGAAGGACCAAGCCCAGGGGCCAGCAGTATCCCACCAGGCTGGAGCGCTGGGTCACTGCCCCAAGGCTGAAGCTGGGGCTTGATGGCCTGATTAGGGGTGTGGGGACAGTGCTGCACACAGCTCCCTGTGGTCAGCCCCACGCCGCAGCACTGTTGGGGTGTTTGGGGATCCAGCGAGCGAGGGCCGGATGGATGGAGGGCACTGGCAATCTCCTTTCATCCTGTTCTCAAAAGAAACACATGGGTAGTTTTCTCAGGATTCACTAGGGAAGGAAAGTGGCTTTTTAAACAGCTTAAATAAACAACTGGGCTTGAAAAACATGGCCCTGATTTCCATGCGCTGCTGCAGTAATTAGGGTGCAGACCAGGCAGGCAGCGACAGATCAGCACTGAGAAGGAAAGGACTGCACGCAGCTCCCTCCCCGTGAGGCCAGGGAGGACTCAGCATCGGTGGAGCTGCCAATGGAGGAGCAGAGCAGCACCCCTGGGTGCTCATGCACAGCCCCAGGGCTGTGGGGCTTGGCAGGACCCTGGCATGGCTTTGCCCAGAGCACTGTGAGGAGCAGGCAGGAGCGTGCAGTACCGCGCATGGAGCACGCTGGCACCCAGCTACATGCAAAGAGCCCCCTGCCCTATTTCCTGCTAAATCCCACCTCCTGCCCTGGCTGCTTTGGGCTGCAACAGCTTAGGGGTGAAGCCCCAGCTCTCCCACTGGTGCCCCTCACCTCTGCAGCAGGCTTAGCTCGAGGCAGAAGAAAAGGCACTTCATCAAATCCACTCCAGCAAATGTCTAAATGAACAGCAAGAGCAGGACGGGTGCCAAGAGGTGGGGTGAGATTTGCCCTTTGCTTTCTGCCTTGGGGTGCTCACCAGCAGTGTGGCTCTGGGACAGGAGCCTCCCGCTCCAGCTGTGGCTCCCAGGGAAGCTGGGGATGCACCCATGTCCCTGCCCAGTGTCACCAGACCCGCTGGGCTGCTTTTGTGGGCGTGCATGGTCACCGTCCCCTCGCACCCCGCCGTGAGCCGACACGTGTGTGTGTGCCCACGGCCCCGGGCTGTGCTGGGGGAGAGGGTGGGTTTGAAGGGCTCTTTGTTCCCCCGTGTAATTATACCTGAGCAACGGAATAGAAACGTGCTGAAAACCCCTCGCTGGACCTTTCTGACAGGAGCCGGGGCGTTTGGCTGCACAGTGGCTCCATTGTTCCCCTCCATGCGCCTGGAGCAGCCAGACCACCTCCTGCACCCCCCACTTCCCCAAAATAACCAGCCTGTGATTTAAAAACAGGTCTTTTCCCTCCAACACTGGGCACAATGCCCCAAGTCTCCCCCCTGCCCAGGGCTGGCAGGGCGACGCTGTGGCACCCAGGCCAGGGCCTGCAGGAAGGCACCGGGAACATCCCCAGCACCCCGGACCTTCACAGAGCCATGGGGGCACGCATGGGGACTGTATCCATCCCTGCCCATGGCAAACCCCACGGGCGGAAAGGGGCAGAGGGCAAGGCAGGGGGAGAAGGACGGGGGAGGAAAAAAAAGGGGGAAGAAGGGGAAAAATGGGGGAGAGGGGGAAAAAGAAAAGGAACAAAAACAAAAAAAGGCATCCAGCAGGATTCGCTACCATTCCTGAGATCGCAGACCGCAGTCTTACAGAATAACCCGTTGCCGCCGAGGAATTCCCACCGGCAGCGGGAGCCGGTCAGGCAGCCTGTAACCAACAGGGACGCCCCCTAAAAAATCCCCGTCCCGGTGGGAGCCAGCGGGAAGCGGGGGCAGAGCCGGGAGGGCGGCGGGGGCAGAGCGGGGTCCCGCCCGCAGTGCCCGCTGTGCCCAGGAGGGGGCAGCAGACACGCGGGGAGCGGGGAGCGGGGACGGGCCGGGGACGAGCCGGGGAAGGGGGCCCGGGGGATGTCGCGATGTTCGGGAAGAAATTATGGTTGTCCTATTCCTGGAAGTGTTCACGACCGTGCTGGATGGGGCCTTCAGCAACCTGGTGTAGCGGAAGTTGTCCCTGCCCCTGGCAGGGGCGGTGGAGGATCACCTTTTGGGTCCCTTTCAAAGTAAGTCGTACTCTGATTCTATGAAACACAACCCTTCAAGAGCCACTTTGGCGCTCCCCAAAGAGACCGAGCTTTAGGCATCACCACCTGCACCGTGACTGGCACCAAGCAAGATGGGACAGAGGATGGAGAAGGAGGAAATGAAAGGTTTTAGCCCCAAGGATCAGAACATCCCTGCAGTGAAGGGTCACCTGCACCCGGTGATACCGAGGGACAGAAGGTTTTCACCTGGCAGACCCCAGCCCCAAGGACAACCTGCTCTGTTACCTCCCACACAGTCCCAGCTTATCCAGGTAACTGGGAGCCCAGTGATGCCCCACTTCAGCCCCAGTGGGCTGTAGCAGGACCCCCAGCCCCTGGGCTCACCCTGATCCTGCCTGCAGCCACCTGACTCAGCACCCAGGGGGCTGGGGGAGGCTCATGGGATGCTCATGGGAAACACCGCATCTCCAGGGTGCAGGAATTGTGCCCTCCTACCCTCTGCAGGTTCGAGGTGTTGGGGACAGGCACCTCAATCACCAGCACATCAGTGCTGTGACCCATTTTGGCACCTTCGGCGCATAGCACAGCACACACCCCAGTGCGTCAGCTCACACTGCAGAACAAGGGACCCAAACACCCACAAACATCACCTCAAAACCCCCTGGAAATCATAAAGCAAAGGGAGTCAGCAAGGTTACACCTAATTTTCCAGCTCCTCCGTGTCCCTCATTCAGGGAGCATTTGGGAAGGACAGACCTGCCCTGGCCACTCGATCACATCAGTACCTGGGAGGGTTCCAGCTCTTTTCCAGCCAGATAAAGCAGATCCTCAGCCTTTTGGTTTTAAAACCAGAGCAGCACTAAGAAGAAAAACAACAAGTGCCATCTGTGAGGTCGGAGATGAAGACCAGGAATTCTCAAGGTATTAGAGCCTCTCAGCCCACACCAGGTACAGGCAGGCTAGCTAGAAGGGCAGAAAGGCAGATGGAGGGAATGGTGCAAATCCATCTGAGGAACTGGGGCTCCGCAAGGACAGGCAGGCAGCCAGGCTTGTGCTCTGGGGATTTGCAGACTACCCGTCCAGATTGCTTTGCAAAAACAAGACACTTTTACGCTGAGGGCAGTTTTGGAAAGTACACAGGATTCTTGCAACCAAGAGACGAAGCCCAGGAGAGAAAGAAAGGGAAAAGAAAAAACAAAAACAAAAAAAGACAAACGTAGGTTGTTCCAAGCAGCACGTCCAAGAACCTGTCACAGCCACGAGAACACGGAGATCGCAGGAGTACGTCACCAATGTGCTGACAAACAGCAGCTCCCACGGAGCACAGGAGGGCCCAGGGAGCACATGGCTCTGCTTTTCTTAGCATGGGATGAGATTCTCAGAGGACCTTTGAGAGCACACCTGGCACTGAGCAGGCAACAAGGAGCAGAAGAGCATGTGCTACTCCCTCACCCCGAGAGAGCCTGTGTGCTAGTCCCAATTTGTTTCCTCTGTCCATACTAATCCAAACCACCTGGAGCAGGAATTCCCACCAGGGAGAAGGGAATTAGATTTTCTCGAGGATGATAATCCATTTAAATACAGCACTTCTGAGGAGCCTCAGCACTGTTCCCAGCAAGCAGCCCTGCTTCCCCCTCTCTCCCACCTGCCTGGGGAGAGAGGTGGGTCCTGTCCATGGAGAGCACCAAGGGGCTTGGACAAACAGCAGCTTCCTCCAGAGCTTGCCTAAAAGAGCAGCTGTTTTAGTCTCAAACAGCATGAAGTCACCTGTGGACTTGATCCCAGAGCAGCTGATCGGCTCTGCACCCAATGGAAGGCCTACATTGGTTAAACAGGGTTGGCTTGAAACTTGGTTAAGCAAAATGCCCGGCCCATTGCTTTCGTTTGAGGGGACAGGCACGTGCTGCTGCCATCAGGGGACAGGCACCGGCCTCTTTCTACCTCCCTCTGTCCCTCCCGATTACAAGGGGACAGCGCTCTTGAAGTGCCATCACAAAACTGATCACGAGACATGGCGTGAGGCTGTCCTGGTGGTGTGCTGTCCCTGCTTTACTTGTCTGGAGGAGCTGAGTAGCTCCAGAGATGCAGGGCTGCTGGTCCTATGGGAATCACTCATGGGTCAGGCACTGCAGGCAGGTCGGGAGCTGCTGACAAAGCCCCTTTGAGCTGTAGGCCAGGTCCCAGCACGCCTCCCCCTTCAGTAAACGGAGCAGTTACACAAACATGAGCTCCCAGTTATCCAGCTCCCAAAAGTAATTTCAGATCAGAAACAGTCCAAAAAGTCAGTTTTAGAAAGTACCATTTATTTGAGGGGAAAAAAAATAACACAGTAACAGTGGAAAATCCCCAAGAGCAATTACACAAGAGAATCTCAATATCCCGAGCAGTCACAGCTCCTGCCTTTGTGGCAGTGCTGTCCACAGGCAGCACAGTCCTCCCTCTCCTTTCCAGCCTCCATGAACTCTGTGCAGCTTTGAGAGCCTCCCAGAGCCCACGGTTTCCCTGAACACACTGGTACTGGGACCAAGTGAGTCACCCGGGGGAGGACTTCTCTCCCACTGATGTCTCAACACATGTTCCTGCCTCACCCTGAGAAGGGGACACATTTTTTCTACTGCCTCTTTGGATTTGGCCTCAAGCCTACAGCAAAGCCTCAGTAAGGAGGCTTCAGGAGCCATGAGATTTCCAGCCACCTGGTGTTGTGCTGCCTGCTCAGGTGCTCAGTTTGGGGACCCACACTCAGATTTTTGTCTCACACCACGCCAGACTCGGAGATGCAGGAGGACCCAACTTGCTCATGGTCCTGTAACGCCTTTGATACGGAGGCACGGGACACACATCACCCTTTGCTCTGGCAGACTGCGGAGTTGGTCCCACTCTCAGTGGAGGTAGGAGCCATGCACAGGGGATGTTAAGAAAGATCCACAGCGGGAGGTTTGGAGCTTGCCCCTGTGGAAGCTCAGTGCTTCCCGGTGGGAGATGCCACCCAGGCAGACCTCAGATCCAGCCTTCCCCCAGAGACTCGGCACAGCACGCAGGGGACAGAAAGTTATCACCTCCACACTGCAAGCTTCCAACACTTGCTTCCAAGGGCAGCTCGAGGCGGGGATCTCTGCTCTGACTGCCCATCAAACCCGGCACATCCCGGCCGCAGCTGCTTCCAGGAGCCGGGACACGGCCATGGAGTCCCCGGGCTCCCGGTGCCTTCCCCGGCACAAGCCCCTGGTGCTCTACACAAGACACTGGACAAACAGCAGCACAAACAAGATCAAAAGCTTCTTACACACCGTAAGGCTGCTGAAGAATTAACTCCAGCCTTTTCATTCTCATCTGTATATATCTCAGTAAAATATATAATATATAACTCTATAGGACTGATTGTAATATATTACAGCCTAGAATTACTCTTGTCTTTTCCCTACTTCAATCATATTTATGCATCCAACTTTGCATACAGAAGTTATTGCCTTGAATTTATAATTGAAATTCACAGAATAAAGCTTAAATAGTTTTCACAGAGACTCATTATATTAGTGTTTTACATAAAAAGGATAAAAGTTACCAAATGAGAAAGCAGCCATTTCAGAAACTATAAATAATTCTATTAAAAAAAATCCTAGAAAAGTTATGAGAAAACCATAAATATCTTTACCCTCTATAGTAGCTGCTATAGAACTAGAAGAAACCTGTAACACTCTGTTGCTAACTCTGCTTCAGTTCAGAATATGAATCATATAAAACAGCATCTCTAGAGAAATGCCCGGCCAAAGGAAACACAAAGGGATTGAAAAAATAAATCTGAGGAAATTAAAAAAGTAGATTTTTTTTTATTATTTCAAAACAATTTCTACAAACTTTATATAAACATTAGGCTATTTTCTTTAAAACTTTGTTATAAAAAAATCCTACAAGCAATCCTTAAAAAAAGGTAAGAGACTGAAGGCAAGGAAAGGGTGTCACCATAGCCAAACACAACTGGCTGTCCTGATTTCAAGGACTAATGACCCTTGCCTGGGGCCAACAGGAAGAGACAGAAGTCTCCTGGGGAAGACATTCCCAAAGGCCCTTTATGGCATTCAGGGATATTGAGCCCTTTTGGGCCTTTTACTCCCTGATAAGGCAACATTATCTGTAGTGTAAGAGATTCATAAATAGTTCTCCACAAAAATGCTTCACATCAACAGCCTGCTGCAAGACATCTAGTAGCAAGATTTATAAAAAAAGCCATCTTCTATAGAAGTAGCCAATCCCAGCACGGCACGCTGGATGCAAACACATGGTGTTTGCTTCCATACAGTCTGGCTTGTGTTTATATACCCTCTATAAAACCAAGCAGAAAATTTGGCATCTTTATTCTTTTTACACTAACTTAGAAAAAAAATACACTGAGGTTTTTTTTTCAGACTCTTTGTATTTCATTGGGCCCTTGTTAGCTGAGTGAGATGGGAAGGGTCACGAAGGAAGTTTGTTTTTTCTCAAAGTCACTTTGAAATTCAATCCAGAAAAAAAAGAAAAAAGCATTTGTTCAGCACATCTCATCTGAGGGCACAGTGTTTCCATACAGTCTGTTTGTCCCTTGATGGGCACAAGGTGCTGCTGAGCTTTAGGCATAGAACTCGTTTGTGGGGGCTTTCTTGTAGATGGGCTTCTTTCCCAGGTCGTAGCTGCCCTCGTCCTTTTTCTTCATGCGATAGACCAAGAGCAGGATCAGGAAGATGGCAAACAGGAGGCCCACTGCTCCTCCTGCGATGAGAGCTGGGGAGGAAAGAGAGAATGGAGTAAGTCTTGGACAACGCCAAACCACCAGCTACATCTCAAAATCTGCTTCAAGAGCAGCAGCCCCCAAAGCTGTCTCCAGAGCCAGTGTCCCTGTGCTGGCACTTTCAGCAACTGGGAAAGGCCAGGATTGCTTCCAGGCCAACCACAGAATAATCACATGTTCCACATTAACCAGTTTGAGCTAATCTTCCAGTTTAGTCCAAGAAAGAAATGTTGACAAGAAGATGTTCTCCCCGTATAGAGGCAAAACAAAAAGAAACCCACCCAAAAAAGCCCCACCACAACTCACAGGAAAATGGTGCAGCTCCAATCTGAATTTTTTGTTAACCACCTGTATGAGCACACCCTGGGGACTCTGTATTTCGATTCATCAACATCCAATTACCAACACCACTTCCCTCAAAAGAAAAAAGCTCAAAAAAACCCAACAACCAAAACCCACAAACCTGCAAGAAAACCACTAAGATTTCCTCTCTCCTCACACCAAGTGTGGCCACAACACTTCACCGAAGTTTATTCCTTCTTGTGACACCTATTCCTTGCACTAAATCAGCTTCTTTGCTAGATGGTTTTGCAATCCACTCTTCCAATCTCTTCTCTGACTGGGAGGATGGCTGCAGATCAGCACAAAGGGCTTGGGTTTTTACTTGGACCATCAGGCCAAGTGCCTGAAGCAGCAATATGCTGGAGACAGACCTGTCCCACATGCTGAGGGGAAGGCAGTCGCTTGGTTTTGCTCTAGACATTGGTACTCAGATTCCTACAGCTCACCATGTGTTGGAAACCCTTAGAGGAGTTGCTTGGCTCCTGGCAAAGCTCTGAAAAGGCAGGACTTGGGCAGAGGTTAGAAGGAAAATGCCTGTATTTGATAGGAAAGTCTATGATGTCACTGCTTCATGGCCAGAGACACCTCTTGTTGAGGCAGTATCTGGGTGCAGAGCAGCTGCCACATGACTTAAGCCAAGTGTCAGCTGGCAGGCTCAAAACCAAGCTGTTTATCCCAGCAAAGACAGCAGCAGGCTCTGCTGTGGTTTAAGGACTGGACAGCAGAAGCCACCCTGCTGCAGGCAGCCACAGAGGTAAAGCAACTGATTCCCCTGCCAGCAGGGAGCTGCTCCCCAGGGAAACAGGGAACAACAGAAGCCATTTTGATTTTTAAGTATTAATGATTTACCAGGACAAGGTGGAGTATTACCTGTAAGGACTTCTGTTCTTTCAAAGATGCTGCTGTTGGCTGTGCTTGCCATGGAGATCTTGTTGGACAGGTTCTCTTCGACAGGTACAGCTTTGTCTGGAATGATTTCATTGTCCACCATTGTGTTTTTCTTCTCACCTTCTATCTTTCTCCTGGTATCTCCAGGGATAGAGTTGTCAGATATCTACAGAACACAGACAGACCACACCCGTCAGCAAGCAGCACCCAGCCTACCCACAGCTGAAACCAGGAGGGTGTGCAGGGAATAGAAAGTTTGCTCAGTGCATTACGAGTACACTGTGCCTGCTCATGCAGGTGGATTCGTCTTGATGCCACGTCTTGCAGGGTGGGAGGGTGTTCAGAGAGTTTCACAGACAGACCAGAGGAGCTACAGGCTGCTCAAAAACACACGGGGGAATACCTACCACAGGGGTATCCATGGTGGTCAGATATAGGCCATCTTCAGAGTCTGGGTAGTCTGCAGTGGGGGGAAAAAAAACAGAAAGGGCTCTCAAGTTTTTGTCTCATTACATGGTGTTTTTACAGAATTCAGACACTTCCTGTAATACCAGGAACTGCACACAAACTAGGACTCTTGTCCTCCCTCTTATCTATGAGTACTATTTATCATTTAATGACTTGGACTGCACAAGACCACGAGATGAAATCTTGAAACCAACACCCCTCCGCTGGGAGGGATCTTCAGCTGGATCCATTGGCCCCTGCAGAGCAGGTCTGCCATAGCTTATAAGGTAATGCCAATGGAGGGCACTGCTCCCACCGCCCATCCCTAAAGGATCGTTCGCCAACCCTCCAGATCTGCCCAAACATGTCAGGCACCGATTTCAGCACTTGTTCTTTTACTTTTAGAGAACAAATGTTCACATAAAGGGACACAGAGCTACAGAAACTGGTTTGGGCAGGGAGCTTTGCATGTCACAGAGAGTTCACTTGAACACCAGTTAGTCCTTTACCTTGTTTGGCCTCAGCTGAGACATTAACTTTAAGCCTTTTAACACTGCCTCAACAATAGATTATTTTTTTAAAGTTTCTCAGCAGTTCTTTGGAGTTCAACAGGAAAAAGATCCAGCCAGCGCAAGGCCTTTTCATTTGCAGCAAGACAAGCTTGGCTGGACTCCATGTGTCCTCCCTGAGTGATTCAACATCACAGCACCACCACTTTCACTGTTCTCATCTCGGTGACTACGAGTCACAGTTTTCATCTCCACCTGACACTGTGGTTCCTCTGGAGCTCTGGCTGTGATTTAGCCCATCACTCAAGGGCTGGTGCTGAAAGAAATTTCACAGCAACAGCTGAGGGAAATGCACTTCCCCACTTACCTCCTGATCCAGATGTCTCATCTATATCTAACCCATCAGAGGTTAAGTGAGGCCTGAATTCACCAATGTCTTCATCATCTGGCAGGTCCCCAGAGGCAGGGTAGTCAAGCCATCCTGCATCCATGGTTTCAGTTTCTCTCACCTGTAAATGGGAGTGGAAACACATTCAATATGAGACAACTCTTCAGAAGCATTTCACAGAAGGTTCAGAGCCTGAGCACATCACTTCCACCAGAAAAACATTAAATGCTGAACTTCCTCTCCATCAAAAGCATTATCTTTATCAGCTGAATTCCCCTGGAATTTCTCAGAACAGAAGTGAGAGCTAGTCTGGGAGGGGAATTTCCTGAGGGCTACAGATCCAAGAGGTTCACCTGAACACATAGGGTGAAAATACCACAACAGGATCTTGGTCAGGAGTTTGTAGCAAAAGCAATACCTTCAGGTTTGTGATAAGGGAGAGTTTGGAAGGACTTGCTATTCCCAGGAAAAAAGCCTGACACGTATAGGTCAGGTTTTTGCATAGCACCAAAGCTTCATGCCAAAGCAATTCCTCGCTCCTTATACTGAGAACAAACCTACTTTATCACCCAAGGGTTAAAAGCTGGTGTGTCAGTTCAGCTGAATTGCAGTGCAATACAGGCTGACGTTCAAGAGCGCTCACTATCAATAATGACTTGCCTGAAGGAAGAGCTTCCCCTGCCTCACCTTTTTAAAAAGCACGTAAACAAACAAACCTATCCTATAAAATATCTCCGGGATCCAAAGGCCCAAGGAGTGCAGTTACAGCACAAAAGCTGGAGAGCCTCCCAGATATCAGCTGTTTGGCCACAATGGCAATTTGCACACCAGAGCTCATTTGCACTTGGACCTTCAAGGAGCCACAAGCCCAAATCTCCTGCCCTCACTAAAGTTATGCAACTTCCCAGAACTATTTCTCATCGCCCCACAGCCCTGGGGCCGGCCTCAGTGAGGGTACCGCAGGTATGAGCTCTGGGGTTGCTCAACACCACCCCACAGATTCCAGATGCTTCCAGAGCCATGAAATCATCACCATGGAGGGAGATCCAACCCTTTCCCCCAAGGCAAGAGGCACAATGCAGGTGGATGGGTCCCTTCCGCTGGGAGCTAAGCTGGCAACATTCTTTCACGATGTCCTCACAGGACAACTGGGAAGTCCTGACAAAGTTTTTGTCTACCCAGAAGAGCATTCCACAGTCCTGCACATCCAAGGGTTTTTCTCAATGTACAAGCTTACCAGGCTACAGCCTCACTGGGGTGAGGAGGATCAGAGTCCTGGGGACACAGAGCTGGGTGGCAGCACCGCCGAGCCCTGAGCAGCTGGGATCAGCCCTCCTGCTCACCTGGCCAGGTGTGGCCCATCCCACGGCCCAGAGGTGATGAATTACATCCACTATCGATCTCTAACCAAGGCCAACAATCAGCCACCAGCCATGTGTCAGCTTCCTCTGCCCACAGCCCCAGCCCTGCTTCCAGGCCCATTCCCCTGCCCACTGGCACACTGGGTTTGCCACAAACAAGCACAAGATGTTTCTCATTTTGCACCAGGAACAGCGGCACTGGATGTGCTTTTCCTTGCTTATTGAGGCATTTTTGGTTTCCCCAGCAACCCCGCTACAGGATAACCAGATGAACAGCCCACAGGGCATGAAGTACTGAGGCCAGTTCTCCTCCCAGACCCTCTCCCTTTGCTATGCCAAGCCTGGCACCAGATGCTGGGAAGGGGGCTGGGAGGAAAGCCAGCTTGGAAGAAAACCTCTCCCAGCCTGGAATCAGGCATTCCTAGCGTTACGGATCACTTGCTCCAAGGCAAATTCATTTCAAGATATACGAAACCCAGCCAAAGCCAGCCCTGCAGTGGAAACTGCTGCCAGCATGCAGTAGCTGTTCCCAGGGCAGCTTCTGGCCATTTCATCGAGGGGCAGGAAGAACCCAATTCCCGGGGCTGGGGAGCATGTTTGCTGCAGATCCAAAAAGCCCTGCACCGGGCAGATTGATGTTGGCAAGCGCTGTGCCTTGCCACACCCCGGTGCCAGCTCACCCTGTACTTCACCATGAGTCACAGCCGGTAATGTCCAAGCAAGGGTGGCTCAAGAAAACCCAGGTTTAAGCCCCGGGGTGGCCGGACAGCCCACTGGCCTTATCAGATCAGGCCAGCCACGAGCTGAGCGGTGGCACACAGCCACAGTGATTAGTGCACGCTGTGGAACACATCAGGTCTGGCTATCAAAAAATCCTATTTCAATCAGGACAGACAGTGTTTACCAGCAGGGCACATAACAAGGAAATGACTGACTCACAAGCATAAATAAGATTATATGGGAGCGTTCACTGAACTCATTCTTCATCATCCTCTTGAGCAAGGATGGGGAAGTTCCTGGAAGCTGCAAGAACTTCTCAAACCATACAGGAAACTTTCCTTGTGGGCAGTGGCCTCACATTACAGGTTCTTCTGTCAGGGAAGTCAGAGGGCTGCTGGGCACCTCGTAATTACTCTCCAGGTTTCAAGGCACGTACTTCTAGGAAGCAGGCCCTGCCTGGGAGCTGGGCCATGGGCAGGCTGGGAAGAGTTAACGCTAGAGTTCAGTGCTCGCATGGCAGGTCTGGAGCAGGCACATTCCTTGCATACACACCTGTGACAGGGCACACAGGCACTTTCACAGGACTTAAAAGCAAAAGCTTTGGGCTTCCCAAGTGCCACATAAAGAGCTCCCTGGAGTATTGTTTTTAAAAAGTACATCCCTTTCCAAGAGCACACAGTCCTCCCTGCAGCTCTGCTGTTTGGTGAAGAGGCTCCACGGAAGGTGCCCATACTTCCTCTGGGCTTGCAGGCTGCAGCCAAGAGGAAAAAGCTCCGACTGCCACAGGAAGATGGTCAGCCCTTGCCAAGTCATCCCTGGCCACATCCAGCTTAACACCTTCTGCAACTGCCAGCTGGAGAAGGGCACCAGCGCTGCTCCGAGTCTGCTTTCCACCACCTGTTATCCCTGCGCTGGAGCCAGGCCAGGGACTTGCTGGGAGAGTCGGACTGGGCGGCTGCACAGCCCCACCTCACCCTGGCAGCTGAAGTAGAGTCCTACTATTAATATGCCCCTCTCTAGGAGGGGTCTGTACAGGAATCAAGCTTTCCTGCAGGAGTCTAGTTGCGGGATTTCTTCCTCATGTTAAGCAGCTTTATCCCCAGTAAGCGTGAAGGGAGATTAAACAGCATGCTGGGGAGCAGCAGTTTTTCCTGCCTGCCAGTGGCAAAAAAAATAAATAAATAAGAGTTTATTTCCTGCCGGACAACCCGCACGTCAGGCACGTGAACTGTGAGCCTCATTCCTGGAAAAGCTGGGCACAGCAGCCTCATGTTTTGAGACAGGCTGAACTACTGGATGAAGCCAGACAGTCTTTGCTCAGTGGAGGCACAAGAACAGCACCCCTGGGACCCTAGGCAGCCCTGCTGTGCTCCATCCCTAACCCATCCCACTCCATTTTGTGCTCCTGAGGCCTTCCCTTACAGCCCCAGAATACCACTCGCCTCTTCGGAAAGCAAGATCAGCTATTTATTGAGGCAGCAAGCAAAGTTTCTGTGCAATGTGTGAATTTCCCCAGCCGCTGGCGAGTTCTGGGAAATAACAAACCCAGGCAGCTCACCTGCCCCAGCCTACATGTCCTCACCACAGCCTTTGAAAACCCTTTCAAAAAAACCCAAATGATGTTTTGGGGCAGAGACAAAGTTTTCCAGCCATAGAACTGGCTTTTACAGCCGTCCCTTCTCTCTGATCAAACAGAGTTCATTAAAAGCTCCTTTGAAGGGTCACAGCCAGCAAGCAGCAAAGGGAGTCAGACCTGCAGGGACTGGAGCATTCACAGTGTACAGAGCCCTTTATCAAGTTTATAATTTTGGCATGGAGACCCAGCGCTTGCTCCTGGTCTCCCTTCCCAGCACTGTGTACATAAACCTAGGAGTAAACAGGAGCAAGGTGAAAGTCAACCTTTCCTAGACAAAAGCTCATGGAGCTGGGCCAGCCTGGGAGGTGGCAGAAGGGGGCAGAGGCACAGACCTGTTAACTCTGTGTAGGCTGCAGGGACAGGTAGGTGTGAGCTGCTCCCAGGGCTTCTCAGGTGCTCTGCACTCAGGGTCAGTTGTACAGATCACCTCATTTCACTGCAGCAAGCAGCGTTACACAAAATATCCTCCCCAGACCCTGTGCTGTCACCTCACACCACCACAGGGCACAACTACATCAGTGTAACCAGGATGGGCTCCTGAACAACATGAGCAGCTGCAAGGATGCAGAGCTCAGTCAACCACCCAGCCCAAGAGAGGGGATTTCCATACAGTTCGCTTCCACCAAGCTCTTGCAGGAGCCCACAAACCAGGAAGGTTTGAAAGCTCATGCCAAGCATGTGAAAGAGCAGGGGCTAGGAGTGAGCTCACCCCCCTGAAGCCCCAACATCCCCCAAAAGCAGAGAAGCCACATAGCACTGGAAACAGGGCAGCTCAAATCAGTGTGAACAGCCAAACAGCTGATCTCCACAGGAGGGAGGTGTGCAGTGGCAAGAGGCAAAGACTGCTCTATCTTCCCATCTGAATAAGCATTAAAAAAATCTTATTAGAAGTGACATGAGCTTCTAGCAGAGGCAGCTCCTTCCAGACTAGTAAGGGAAGGTTCTATATTTCCCCCCAAAATACCCTTTACTCCCTTTCCTCACTCCATGCTCCAGCTCTGTGTAGGGCAGAAGAAAATAAATACACCAAAGTCATTTTAGTCCTGAGAGCAAAGCAAACATCAACATTTCAATAGAAGTCACACCTAACTCCCTTAACACATCAGCCACAGTAAAATAATTTTAAAAGCCACTTGTGCCAGCTCCTTGTGACCATGCCTGGAGGTACCATTTCACCACCCATTCCTGGTCAGTCTGTTCCACATAACTCGCAGCACACACAGCCTGCACTGGCCTTTGTGCCAAGGGACAAAAGTTAAACAGCTCCCATCCAGGCACATGTTTGCATTTAGTTGCATGACAGGATCACCTGAGGCTTCCAGACATAGTTAAATACCACCTTTGCTCAACACGTTCCAAGCAGTCCGAGAGCAGGGCCACAGCCAGCCTTGCCCATCTCCTCTGACAGCCACCATCCAGCACTCCCACCACAGTGAGCCATAAAGGTAAATCCGTGACACTCTGAGGACTAAGGGAGAAATCAGTGGAGTACAGACCAGGGCTTGCAGACAGCTCCAGTACCCACAGCAGTTACTGCACAGCCTTTCTGCCTCTTACCAAAGAGGGGAAAAGAATTTTTTTAAAGTTGTGCTCAGTAACACAAATGGGGTTTTGCTTAATAAGACAACCGGAGCAACATGCAGGCTGGGGAACTGTTCAGCTGGTAAAAGCATCCCTTATTCATGGTGCCTTAAGGGGAGCCTGCCCAGCCCCTGCCTTGCAGGTCTCCATCTCCCAGCAGCCCGGTGTGCTCACACTCCGCAGCCCACGTGCAGAAGGCACATCCAGCACTATCCCAGCGCCAGCCTGGCCCGCTCCCCCCTCGCCCCCATTCCCTGTGTGATTCTTTAAGCCCTGTCGCCACAAGCAGCTCTCCTGGGGGCTCATGCGGCAGGGAGCCATAATCCCCGTGACAATTACACTGTAATCCAGGGCTCTGGAGAGCCACTCGCTGTCACGGGTGCCTCCCCTGCAGCAGGGATGAATCCTCCCAGGCCCTGCCTGCTCGAAATAGGCTTCCTTGCACTTACAGAGTCAAACCTCAGCTACCTTTGAGCTGCTGTGCTCTTGCTCACACACAGCCTGCTCCGTCCAGCCCGCATCGCACACCGGCCACGCTGCAGGAGCAGCGGGAGGACGCAGAGATTAAAGAGCAATGAACTCTTTATTAACTGCTTTTGCCTGATTATCAGCCAAGAGCAAAGCCACGAAGATCGAGTTCTTTGCCAGACAGGCACATGCTGGGATAGGTTTACTGCAGTGGTGGCAAAACAGCTGCCAGAAACACTGAATTCCCAGCTCCAGAGCCCGAGTAGGAAGGAGGTGACCGCTTCCCACTGCAGCTCAGGGAGATAAGGCTCAGCAGGCAGCTGCAGATGGCTGCGTGTCCATCACTTGCCCTGAAGCAAATAAAGAAAGTTCAGAGGAAAACTACAGGAGGAAAAAGCAGGAGCTCTCATGTGACTCAAGAGGAAAACAACTGTGACACAGACATTTCATGCCCCTGAAGGGTTCTCCCAGTCACAGGCCATGATACACACCTAGTTCATAAAGAGATTCTATTTTTTTTATTGGTATTTATGAACCTAATCATAAGTAGTTCCTATGCTTCGCTGTCCAGAGCACAGCTCAGAAGCTGGAAAAATTCTGTTCAAGCTTAAAAAAAAGGAATTCACGGTTTTTCCAGCTCACAACTCACTCTGAGTTACCCTACTCTATAATAAATGCTTCTATTGCATCCTTGTCTGTGGAAGAAAAAAATGATATAAATGCCCCAGCAAAATAGCTTTTCCATCAAGGATGATTTTTCATGCTGACACTTCAGACTTGGGATACTCACATGTCACAGTTCCCCCTCATGCCAGGAAGAGGCCTGCCCTCACTGCCCTTTCCTAGAATACAGCTACACCCCAGTGCTTCTCCAAACACACACACAAGCAGAATTTCCACTTGGCAAGAAATGTGTGACGTGCATTTTTGGGATCTTTATGCTCCCTCATGCCAGAGCATTAGCAAAATTAAGCCAGGCAGATACCCAACTTCAAAGGAGTGCCCTTCCTATCTGGCTCACCATGTGGCTAATCTCAGCTTGTTTGTACAGTCAAGATTCCCAATGCTGCGCCCTACAAATGCTTCCCCTCCCACGATCCATTTTAATCTAATCAGAAGTAGTAGCCCAAAGATTTAGGCTTAGCCCAGGCAGTTGAGCTCTGCCAGCACAGCTATGCTATTTCAAGCCTCACTCTGCTGGCAAAGGTGCCAGCAAAGAACAGCAGCAGAGGAAGTTATCGGCACAAAAGCACTCGAGACACTGGAGTGCTGCTGCTACGCTATCAGCCATACCCGTGTGAGCATTTATACAAACAAACATTTCAACAGCAGGGATTTTCCTGGCTAGCTGCAGCAGCAGAGGCTGGGTTTTCAGTGCGTGGAGTTTGGTGGGGGTTTTTCGGTTTGTTTTTTCACAAAGACATCCCCTACTTATGCCTTGGCTTGGGCCCAGAAAGCAGCAGACACAGCGCGTGCTGTTCAGGATAATGCAGCTGTACTTCAGGAAACCTGTCACTTCCAGAAGCATTTTCGTCTCTCGGAGGGCTCTGAACTCCCAGTCAGGCTTCTTCCCCTCTCTGAGCAGAGGGTGAGCAGCCAGCAGCAGTTTTCCAGCCTTCCCTGAGCAGATCTCTGCACCCGCAGTGTCACAGCCAGAGCAGAGGGACCCAGCTATTGTTTTGGTCACTCCTTCCCCGGCGCTGCAGAGCCCACGCTCGGCTGGATGAGCAAGTCTGTGAGTAACCAACATGCAGGACCAGCTCCTCATACTCAGCCTCAGGAAATTTGGAATTAGCGCCAAGAACAGCCCGCGCATAAACAGTCTCCTGCGAGATCCTGGCTCCAGACTCTGCTCCACTGCACACTGTGGATTTGCAATAAATATTTACCTCGCTGGGGAACAGAATCTTCCAAGCAAAAGCTCCTGACATCAGTAAGGGCTGTATTTCCATTTGGAGGAGAGTAGGAGCTTCTCTGTTTTTAAAGTGGGACACCAGCCCACTCTAAAGCAGCTTCTGCCACCCTCCTAGTACCACACCAGTCAGGATCTGTCCCTCTGCCTATGGGTCTCAGTCCTCTCCAGGCCAGCACAGCATCGCACCAGGTGCCCTCCTTCCAGCCACACTGCTCTCAGTCACTCTGCCTTCTGCACAGAGATTTCTGGCTACTATGCTGAGCAGGCCACTTCAGTGCCAGTCCAAGCACTTTCACAGTCATTAATGCACATTAGCATTGCTTTTTATTGCTCTAGTTTGACCATAACAGCAGCTAAAGGGCAGGAGGCAGGGTTAGCCTCGCAACAGGTTAAGTGGGACAACGTCACATTTGTTTGTATTCAAGTTTGACATCAGCACAGTTTTAGAGGAACCATGGTGAAGATACTTTTTTCTCTTCAGCAGCTAAAGCAGAACAACATCAAGAGGGAAATCCTTCCCACGGAAGGCTTTGCTTTCCCTGACAGAACACGATTTGTTTAAGCAAGAAGCAGTCGTGGTTATGGTTGACATAACACCAGCTGCTTGGGTAACAGTGCTATGGGTCTCCCAGTCTCCTTCTTGCCCCAAGGAGTGTCTCCCTGAGATTTTAATTAACTGCTTTGATTTTTAAGTTATCCCAATAATTTGTCTAACAACAGCCTCTTGGCATTTCATAAGCAGAGTCTCAGGCTCAAAGGATTTAAGGATAAAACTGACAAGAGTGCGTACTTCCAGCAAAAATAAAGACCTTTTACAAGAAGCACACTTTTCAAGTCAAGCAGCCTTCAGAAACTGAGAGGGACGCAACTAAATCTCGCGTGCTTTCCCCTCCTACGCTGACATTTTCTCCAGATTCAGGATTAAGTATTCAACCCCCTCTTTTGAGACTTTATGCTCCTTTAGCTTGCTTTGAATGCCTTCAGTCATTTTGGATAATACTGCTGCTTTCCTCTATCCCATGCAACCCTTGTTTCCAACAGTATCTGCCTGAAAAATGAAGGAACCATGGAGCTGCCAGAGCAAGTTACAGCTGCTCAAGACAGGGTCATTTTCTGATCTGCCTTTGCCAACACCAACTCGGCTGCTGGCAGCAGTCACATGTCAGAGCCCGACAGCTTTTCTGCCCACCAAAGCCACAACCAGATTAAACAGGAGGCAGCAGCAAAGACGCTCGGTGCCAAGGGCAGCACAGACCGGGTGCCAAGCAGCAGCACCAGTTTTGCCTGTCACCCCTTTTCTAGCCCCAGAAGAAGAGATTCATCTCCGTGCTGCAGTGCCTCAGAAGTCTGAGTCACTGCTTTGGGTAAGGGGCCAGAGCCGTTACTCAGAGGGTGACAGAGGGTGACAGAAGTGTCCCCAGGAGCTGGGATGCCAAGCCAAGTGCCAGAAACCTGAGTCAGAGCATGACTGCTGCCAGTCAGGGCGACACAGAGCAGAGCCGGTCCTCTGACCAGCAGCATTTACTGGACAAACATTCAGGCACATGCTTAAAGACAAAAAAAATAAGTCTGAACTAACTTAGAAGCACAGCCCTAACTGCTCATTAGAGCAGGATTTTTTACGGCCCCTCAGAGCAGTGGCTTATTACAACTGAAACTCTAAGTAGGCTGCCCTGTCTATTCAGAGCCACCAAGCCCAGTTTCATCACAGGAGTCTCATTCTAGTGCAAATCATTTGAATCCTTAATCTCAAGCATTTGCATTCCAGCGAGTCTCAAACAAACAGCCACACATGCTCCTCAACAGCAGCCCGGAGGTCAGGCGTGTGCAGGGCTTGTCCCCTCGGTTTTGTAGTGCTTCAACGGCATCAGCTTCTCGTTTGAGGCTGCAAAAGCAGCACAACCCGGCTGTTGTTACAGGGCATAAAGGAACAGGATGTACTGAGTAGAAGGGGAGAATGCAGCTGCAAGACGTAAAAGCAGGCTCAAGAGGTTAAATGTGAACTCAAGGAAGTGTGCTGAAGGATGGACGCTGCGTTTAGTCTGGCCGAAGTGATAGCCTGGGAGTTCTGCGGGATCACAGAGCCACGATAACTTAATCAAGTAATCTTACAAGTCAACCCAAGTAATTTACATTGCAGACCGTGGAACCACAGCTACCATGCTACCTTTGCAGGTACAGATACCATCACTAATCAAAAAAAGTCTTTAAACCCAAGTCCATCAACCCATTCATTTGAGGAAGAACAACTTACACGCAAAATACAACACAACCTAGTGGTAACTTATAGCCAAGGGGATTCAAGCAGCCAGGATGTTTCCAACAGAGTACTTACCAGCACCAGGAGTCAAAAGGGAAGGAAAAGTAGCTGTAGGAGCCGTGCTGAAGCCTGCATGCTGAGCAGCAAGCCAGTGTGCCCACCCCCTCCCCTATCATCATTCGGAAAGTCAGGTTAGCAGCTTCCAGCTTGTGGTGGAAGTGGGACACAAGCATTTTGAAAAAGCAGTATGACTCTACAGGAAAATCATGGCAAGGTCACATTAGGCTCTAGTTCAGGCATTTGAGAGCAAATGGCCTTTCCGCCATTGAAACAGCTCAAGGCAATAGTACAGCCATTAACAGAGGCTTGGAAGGGAAGGAAGAGGGGAAGACACATAGGAAAAACATCTGCCCTGTTGCTGGACTCGATGCAGGCCTTTGCGGGATCTCAAAGTGCCAAGACCTTGAGAGAGAGCAATAGGAGGGGCAGGGAAGAGAGCAATCAGGTTGGCTAACAGCCTTTACTTTCCCAGGGTGAATGAGCCTCTGGTATCACAGATCTGAAAAGTACCAAGTTCAGCCCCAATTTGCCTCTTGCGTAAGATGTTCGGGAAAGCTGTGAACCACAGGAAAGCACTCTCCAGCATGGGAGCTGGCAGCACTTGGGACAGATCAGAGCTGGGCAGAGGTGCTGTTTCCCTGACTGTGCCCCAAGTGCTGACTGTTCCTACCCATGGGAACCTCCACATCTAGTGGGGACAAGGTGCTTCTCTGTGGAGGGACCATGCAGCCCTGAACTCTCACCCCAGGAGCTGTGCATGCAGTTCAAGAAAGTAGAAGGTGCTGAAGAGGTTGTTTTTCCTATACATTACAGGCATTTCATCCCACCAAACAGCTCTAAGTTTGACTCTCAGTAGTCATGAGCTCCTTCCCCCTCAGGGCTAAGGGACGTCACTTTAGACACTGTCATTTTGGTGCTCTGTGTTTTAGGGAAGCAAAGCACAGATTTGCTCCAAATGTGAGCATGGCAAGTCAAGGTAAGATAAAGTAAAACATGCAGATAGCAATGTCTTGATTTGATTGGGAGGGACAGATGAGAAACTGGGCAAAGAGCAGAAAGAACAGGCCTCGGGGATCAATGGCAGCAGGACAAGCCAAACCGGTTTTAACATTAATAATGCTGCACTACTTTCCAAACACAGCTATCATCAACAAGACACCAGCTTTGCCAATCAGGAGGCCTCAGAGCATGATTGCTTTAAACCAGCAAACAGACCCCACAAACAGCACGAAGCCTCCCCCCTCTCCCTGAGCAATCCTCTGCCAGCAGCTCCTGGGTTGGATTTGTGCTCCTCTGTACTGCAGAGGACACACAAACACGATGTGGTGCTGCAGGAAGACTTTTTCTGCATAGTTCAAGGCACAAAAGTAGGACAACTGCAACAAGCCTGCAGCCCACTAGCACTGCTATGGCCCTGCTGAGCTCCAGGCACTCAGCCTTTTTCCAGCCCAGACAAACTGAGCAGGGCCCAAGCCTGCAGCAGAGGCAATACCCTCTGCCACGGAGGGTATTCCCTTGCTTCCCTCCTGCGCTGCCAGGGGCACTTCTGGATGCTAAATGCACAGAGAAAGCTTAGCGATGCCACTCTGCCCGAGCAAGGCAGACCGACCTCACGTCCTTTGTTAATAGCACTGATCCCACATCTTGGATGCATTGGTGACTTTCTGTCCATCCCCCCTCAAGCATCTTCTGCAGGAAGCCCATCCTTGCACAGCACAGAGGGGAGCATCCTGCCCACACATCTTTTGCTTTCCAAGGCACTCAGCCGGAGAGGGCTGGGGACCACCTGGTGACATCAGGCACCAGCTCCAGCCTCCCTCGGCTCCACGGGAAGAAGGCAATGTTCTCACACAAAGCTGCGGGGCTGTTGTAACACAACCCACCCACCCACAGCCTGAGCACCAACGTCACACTCAGGCGCTTCAGTAATACTCCCCACCCTCTTACACATCCAGGATTGCTTCATATGGAGAAATCCCATTTATACCAGAAAGCTGCTCAAGGGGAAAAGAACCAAGGCATTTTTGTTTGTACAGGCTTGGGGAAATATTCAAGCACCAAATCACTCTCAACATCCACGCTCTTACATAAGCACAAGAAATACAATCCCCATCTTGTTAAGAAACAGCTACCTGTCTTCACCCTGCCCGCACAGAAAAACCAAGAGCCACATGCTGTGCAGCCCTGCACGTTTTGGCAGTGCTATTAAAAAAATTATACGGGAGGAGTGCCAGCAGAACTCTCCCAAACCGTGTGTCATCCTCGTCCCCTCCCCGGCAGCCTGTAACCCAAACAATTTGTTTGCATTAGGCTTTATAGTAAGCCAGTGTTACTTCTCAAGTATACACTCAATCTTAGGTAGCGTAAAAGACACGTAAAGATATTCCACATAAGTTCTATATAAAGATTTACAGACCACATCTGTGCAAAATTTGTTGTCTTTGCAGAAATCCAATGCCTGCAGACCAGTCCAGTCCCTAGGGACACCAAGTTGAATTTCGTACCAAACATGGTCAGTGCAACTTCCAGATGCTGTCTGCCCCAAAGGTTTGCCCTACTAGTTTGGGCCAGTTCCCAAACGACCGACTCACGTGCTTAATGGCAGGGATAAACACACCAGATTTAGAGTAAAGTGGATTTGGGCTGGTTGGTTTTAGCAGAGAGTAGCTGACGATTACTACAGATGCTCTCTGTGGGAGATTCCTGTTCTACAGTCAGCAACCCCCCAGCCCTGTGCCCCTATTAGAAAGCAGCAGAGCCTTATCAGTTCTGATCTGCCCACCCAGCCTTCAGTCCAAAACAAACCAAAAAAATCTACTTCGGGAATCCCTGCTCCCCTGCAGTTACCTTAACCTCAGCAGCTCTTTTACACTAACAGAGGAATCCGCCCTGATTGATTGCACTATCACCAAGATGGTAACACACAAAAACAAACAAACAGCGGGGAAGCCAGAATGCCCCGATCTCTGCTTCACCACGAAGACCTCACATGTGCCGGCTTGAAGCATCCCAAATGTTTCACCTCAATATACGTTTAAGAGATTATGAAATCCTCCACGGTAATGCATCATTTTTCACTCCCGTGTGGACGCGAGGAAGGTTTGACACACACAGAAAGACATCAGGTACCAGCACAACCAAACTCGGGTAAGGCTGGAAAGTCTATCCAGGTGCTGTAACGCATTGCATGCATCCAACCCACCACACGTGCACAAGAAAAGAAGAATTAAAGGACTTTCACGACCACAAGTTGGCGATTAAAACTGTAATGCAAAGCAGCTCATTTCCACCAGGTAGCCGGGTCCCCTGCACTGCTGTAACCCCAGCACCGTGAGCACGGGCCAGAACGGGATACGTGAGGAGCGGCACAGCCGCGGGGACAGCTCGGCACCGGGCAGGAGCCCTGCGCTGGGCACGGCCGGGCCGGCACGACGCTGCTTTGGCATCTGCTGGAGGAAGCAGCGTCCGAGCCAAGGGAACCGGAGGAAGAACGGGAATGGCCCTATCGCCGTCTCCGTATTTCGCCCACCCTTTCCTTTCCCCGGAGAAGGGCAAACAGCGGAGGCAGACCGCCCGGGGGGCAGCGACCGCACCGGCTCCCAGGCTGCTACCGAGTGGGGCCCGAGACTCGCGGGCCACCCACCCCTCCCGGGCACCAGGAGCCCTTCGCTGCCGGGGCAGAGCCTCCCCTTTCCCCCCTCTCCCGCGGGGGCCCGGCGGGACTCACCGACTCGGCGGCGGCGGCTCGCAGGAGGAGGCAGAGCAGCAGCGCGGCGCGCAGCGGGACGCGGGGCAGCGGCATGGCTGGGCTGGGCTGTGCCGGGACAGAAACACGCACCGAACCGCGGATGCGACCGGAGACAGCTCTGGCCGTGCCTCGCCGCCGCCACCGCCCTTATAGGGTCGGATGGGCACAAGGGGGCGGAGCGGCACTGCCCCCGCCCCACCGGGAATGCCCCGGCCCCGGCCGGGATCGGGGGGCTGCGAAGGGCTCCGCACCGATACCGGGGCTTGCGGAGGAGAGCTCCGCACCGATACCCGGGCTGGCGGAGGAGAGCTCCGCACTGATATCGGGGCTGGCGGAGGAGGGCGGCCGGCGGGGGACACTGTGGGGCTGACGGCCGAGCCACCGCGGGGGGACGCGGAGCGGCCCGGCTCCGGCTGCGGAACCCGCTGTGCACGGCTGGGACCCCCGCGCTGCCGGCGGCCGCAGTGTTATGGGGAGTGGGGGAAAAGAGAAAGGGGGGAGAAAAGGAAAGGGGATAAAGGAAAAGAGAGGGACGGGGAGAAAAGGGGAGGGGGAGGAAAAGGGAGGGAAGGGGGGAAAGGCAGGGAGAAAGGGGTCAGGAGAAAAGGAAAGGAGGAAAAGGATGGGAAAGGGGAGGGAGAAGTGAAAAGGCGGGAAGGGGAAAGCGAAAGTGCGGGAGAAGTGAAAAGGAGAGGGGAAAGCGAAAGTGGGGAGAAGTGAAAAGAGGGGCAAAAGGAAAAAAGGGAAGGGAAAGCGGGGGTAAAAAGGAGAGAAAGAGAAAGTGGGGGGAGCTGGCACACAGCATCCGCTTTTGCAGCATTCCACAAGTGACAGTCTCACATTTACAGAGAACCGAGAGTGAGCCCCTGTCCCTGACAGCGTGTCGTCGCTGCGGTTATCCGGCGGGGTGTTACATCACTCGGGGCTCGTCGAGGATGGAACACGAAACCGCTCCCTCCATCTTCTATGTAAGCGGCAAGCGCAAAAAACCCACACGGATAAAGAGGGGGGAAAAAACCAACAGCACAGCTTAACTATTTCCATTTCTCTTCTCACATTAATAACTTTGCCTGACCATAAGAATTTGCTTGGCAATATCTATATCAGCCCTTAACTGGAGGGGCACCTGAAATACCATAAAAGTACAGCCCCGTGCTCACGCTGCAGGCACATCAGTTTGCACTTGGGTTCTAGTTTGTACAGAATAAATTATTTGCTTAACAGGAAGCAATGCATAGCAAAGCATGTGTGCCATGATCCCACCTTCCAGGTATGGATGCCAGCTCCACTCGATCTGGTTCTCAGCCTGCTCCAGCACTACAAAGTTATCCTAGAGAGAACTTGTAGCCTTCCCCCTGTCCCACCTCCAACCAAAAAGATCCCTAAGGTGAAGCAGCTTTTCCAACTGCCTGTTCCTTTGTGAATAAACAGCTACAAAGGGTGTGAGCTGAGATCCAGACGTATTGTCAATGTTTGCTAGGACTGTGCCTACACACATGACCACTGGCAGGAGGATCTCCCATGCTGAGCTGGCTGTGGAGCCTGTTGGCATAATATGAAGTGACAAGGAGCACTGCTCAGGGCTTAAAAAAATAGTTAAGATCTGAAGACAGCACACATGTAGGTAATGGTAAGAACCAACCTGGAGCAGGCTGTGGGGGAGTTTGCTGACCTGCTTTGCTCAGGACAGCCATGTGTCACTAACCTTTAGTTCACCTCAGCATCCAAGGCCATGAGGGAAGCATCTGTGCTGCAGGCTGGGTTACTACCCTTCCTTATTACCCTCACTACATCACACAGCAGAGCTGATAAAAATCACTCCTGGCACAGCCGGGGAGCCCAGCTCCCATAAATCTCCAGCTCTGGACACCCAGCAGAGGTGGGGAGCAGTAGATGGTGAAGAACAAGAGCACACACATTGGGTCAAATGTGCAGAGCGGTCCATACCATGACAACTGCCAGAGAGGAGACAGCCTCAGCAGCACAAGGTGGCCAGAAGTACTCCATGCCCCCTAGCCCTCTAAATGCCACCTGTATTTGTGTGCATGTGGCCATGAGCTCTCTACACCTCCTTCCAGGTAAAGCAGCCACCACAAAGATGCTTTCAAAACCAGCTTTCTGTATTGTGGCTACAAACATTGCTCGCTCACCTGTTAACTTCCTCTCCAAACAAGCACAATATGCCAATCTCCCGGTTATCATGCCCCTCAACACATACCCCCTCCACCGAAAAATCCCCTTGCATGGCACAGGACAGTGTTTTCCCTCCCAGGAAAGTTCTGCTGTGATAGGATGGAGAGGAGTCAGTCTGGCTGGCCCAAGGACCACACACATTGTCCATCCAAGTCACATCTCCATGCACAATTCTTCAGGCAAACTGATCTTGGGCTTCTGGAAACAGAAGAGAAAATTAAACTCAACCCAAATGTACTTCTCAGCCTAGAGAACAAATTCCTGTAACTTTACCAGTGACGTTTTCTAAGTGCATTGTGTGGATCCACCTCCCTTCCTCACACACACGGAAATGTTCTGTGCCTGTATCTCAAGAGAATGAGAGGAAATGCAGCAACAAAAATCATCATATGGTTCTGTAAACTCAAGGCCCTAAAACAGCTGCCTTCATTTTGCCCATCAAGTGTTCCCTTTCAAAATGCTGACATTCTCCTCTCTGGAATAATGCAGAAAATCCGTGGGTATGTGACACTCAGAAAGGGCAACAGGACAAATGGGCCCAGAAAGCAAAAATGCACCACTGAAATGTCCTTTCCTGAAACTTCACCACAAGGGAGAGAAGCAGAAGCAAAATAAAATGCATGTTGAGAACCACATTTGTTCTGGACAATGAATTCTCACATTCGAGGTGTGTCAGTTGCATTCTCCATGTAAGAATTACAGTTGGCAGAGAAATAACACAGGCTGGCCACCATTGTTCTTAACCTAGTGCTCAACAGTGAAGGGTTACATAACCCTCATGTTGAAAATAAAAATAAACAGCTGTCAGTTACCAACACAACACAAACATGCTGCAAGTGGAATGGAGTGTCCAAATACAACACATCTGAGGGATGAGAAGAATCACACTTTTACATGGCACATCAAGAAATGTCTAGATAATCTTGAGAAGGCCAGACATAAGGCCCTTTAGAAAACTCTTGATCATAAATTCTGTTGCACTAATTAGGAAAATAGATTCTTCAGTCAAGCTCAGCACAGTTCCTACAGGCAGATTTTAAAAAGAGCTTAGAGCAGGATTCTCAAGCAAAAAAAACCCTTAAGAAGAATTTTTTAAAAATCCCAACTCCCAAAATCCATTCAGTATGCTGAACTCTTTGGAAAAACACACCTGCACATCACATGGGTGGAGGAAGAGGAGTGACTGAAAACTCTCATCCCACGGTTTGAGCCACTTAATGCTGAGTTATTCTGGAAATGTGTGCTCTTAGCCTTACTGTCCCTTTAGCTAAGGCGACAGCACAGATCCTACCTTCCCGTCAAAAAGGAAATGAATTCCAGCAAGGATCATTCTGATAGCACCACCCTTTGTACACCAGCTGGTAAAATACGGATCACCTAAATAAACAGCTTCCTGTTTTAGGCAATGATTCCTGGGGAGGAAAAACAATATCCTCCTAGACGGCTATTTCTTACGGAAAGAATCTGTGACTAAATAGGGTATTCTTTTTCTACACTCCTGATAAAGAAGTGACCTCAATAGTTTCATGTGATCTGGGTACACCCTCAAGTCAGTGGCTGTGTTCTGGGCATATCGCCACTTCTCCTTCCAGCTGCAGCTCTGCACAACACACAGGTGTCACACACAGAACAGTCACTGCTTAAAAAGGACATTCTAACCGGAAGTCAGGCAAGCAGCACCCACTGTGGCATCCTAGAAATCATGGTCTCTGTGTTTCGACATCCTTTTCCCCTTTAACACATGTTCCCTTCACAGCTGTCTCCAACTTTTTGTTTAAACTGAAGAGGAAGAAAAGGGAACTTAAAAAATGCCATTAAATTCCTCAATATTGTTTGCTTTCCAGGCCCACTTTAAACCTTATTCCACAGAGCAGGGGTGTGGGGCAAGGCACCCCACAGGGAGAACACCCTCCTTTCCAGGAGAAGGACACAGTCACCTATGCTGGAGCAGCCTGGAGAGGAGAGAGAGTCAAATCAGGAGCAGGAACAAACAAACATGACCATGAAAGATGCTATTACAAAGTCAGTCAGGAAACAAGTTCACAAACTGGGCTGCAGTTGAGTTGCAGCACAAATGTCTTTGTGCCACAGCACTTCCCTGTGTCCATTTGGCTATTCTCTCTGCCCAGGGCAGGAGGGAGCCTCAAATCACACCTCAGGCTCGGCGGCTGCCGTGCCCATTCAATACCTTCAGTCAACCAAGCAGGGAGGAGCCTCGAATTCCAAAGCAATTCAAGTCAACACCTCCCAAAACACTAGCTTGCATCTTACGATAGCATGGACTTTTGGATAAATCGGTGGAAAGTCACCCAGCAATGATACCAACAGATCCACCTTACACTAGCTTGGAGTTTTAGTCGGCTTTGTCTAAACAGATGAAATTTTTGCTGGCAAAGGAAAGGTAGTCCTATGAGGGACTATAAAAGAAAGAGGTAAGTGAGAATTAATATCTAAGCGATGGATTGCCTGTCTCTGAGAGCCAAACACAGCAGATTTCAGGAAAGGAAACCAATTTCTACCAAGAATTAACAGAGGAAGTGTCGAGTGTCACAATTTATGCTCAGCAATGTGTTGGCAGCAGACAGCCCTGACAAGGCTGGGATTTTCCCCTGGTCATTTCTGCACTGGCTAAGGCTGGAGCTTCTGCAAAAATAAATTCTCCAAAGGCCTAAGTGAGAACTCAGCAATAGTGGCCCACGTCCACCACGCATGTGTCTCTGCCTTGCACAATCCTTCGCAGGAGATGGTCCGAGAACAGGGAACAAAATGTGTCAAACCTGGCTCAGCACAGTGAAATTCACAGAATGAGGAAAAGAAAACATACAGCAAAGCTGCATAGGGAACTTCCCATAAGAGGCATGGAAAAAACGTCATGAGAGCCTGTCAGAGATCATAATCTGAGTTCCTATAGCCAGCATATTCCACACCCACGACTCATGTGAGCCTACCACCTTCCATAGACTCTGGATTCCCCTTTTTATTCCTCCTCCTCTCTTTTCCAGGTGGAAACTACTCTTGCGGCAACTCCCCTGGTGGACCAAAACAGCCTGGAGCCCGGGGGTGCCTCCTCTCCTTTTTCCGGCAAAGATCTTATCTCCAAAATGCTCTGTTGTCCCACACAGCCTTGGGGATTTTGCTAATAAGTTAATGGCAATTCTTATACCTGAAGCCAAGCAAGCAGGACAGCTCACAAGGAGCCCCAGCAGCCAGGAGGTGATCACAGAAGGGGTACAGTGTAGCACGAGGGTCTCTGGCATCTGGCCGTTTCATGAGGCTAAATAGAAGAAATCAGCACGTACAAGAAGAAACCTCCCAAAAGAAGCCAACCCAGCCTTGTAACGGAAAGGTGTGCCAGGGCATTCAGGACTCAGAACAACATCCTGGTACCTGATGGCCTAAAGCTAAAATGAGCACAGCTGGGCAGCAGCTGCCAAGAGCCTCGGCGCCTACGGGAACTGGCCAAGAAATGAAAGGAAATTCCCAGGGACAATAATTTCTTGTATGGTTGGTATTTGTGTCTTTGCAAGGGCCGCTCAGCCAAGTTATTGAACGCACTGACACCAGTGCAGACGGGCAGGGACAAGGGCTGGGGAAGCCTTATCTCCAAAGTCCTGTGTTGTCCCACGCAGTCTTGGGAATTTCACTATTCACACAGGGACAATTCTCATCCCCGAAGCCAAGCAAACACCGCGCCTCGCTGAGGCCACCAAAACGAGTCCCCGCAGCCAAGAGCCCATCACAGAAAGGGTACTGCGGAGCATGAGGGACTCTGTGTCTTTTTAGCAACTTTTAGCCAAGTTACTGAAGGCACCGACCCAGGGCACGGGACAGGGCTGGGGACGCCCTGGGCGGGCAGATGTGAGAGATATGTGAGAGAGCTGCTGCTGGGCATCGGGCACAGAGGGGCGGCGGGCGGGGATCTGGGGACGGGGGTCGTAGCTGGGAGTCGTGGGCAGCGGGCG
>VWPU01004926.1:0-83207 GCA_013398955.1 Callaeas wilsoni
GAGGAGGAGGAGGCGGCGGCGGGCAGGGAGCTCTCTGCGGGCGCAGTGCTGATCCGCCGG
Organism: Callaeas wilsoni; assembly: GCA_013398955.1. Classification (NCBI taxonomy): domain Eukaryota; kingdom Metazoa; phylum Chordata; class Aves; order Passeriformes; family Callaeidae; genus Callaeas; species Callaeas wilsoni. Next base: position 61 of record VWPU01004926.1, read on the forward strand.
CGGGCGGCCGGGAATGCGAAGCGATGGCCGCGGGCGGCTCGGGCAGCGGCGGCGGCGGCAGCGCGGAGGAGAAGACCTACCGCCGCTTCCTCGAGCTGTTCCTGGGCGAGTTCCGCGGGCCCTTCGGGGCAGAGCCGGAGCCCGAGCCGGAGCCGGAGCCCGAGCCGGAGCCGGCGGCCCCCCCTCCCGCTGCCGAAGCCGCGGGCGATGCTGACGAGGAGCCCGGGGCAGAGGGAGAAGCGGGAGCGGCCGCCGAGGCGGAGGAGGGAGAAGGCGGCGAGGGCGACGCCGGCGACCCTCAGCCGCCCGCCCCGCCGCCGCCGCCCCCGCCGCTGCCCTCGCTGCCCCGGCCGCTCTCGGAGTACATCACGGAGGAGGAGGTGGAGGGCGAGTGCCTGGACCTCTGCCTGCAGCAGCTCTACAAGTAGTGAGTGCCGGGCTGAGGGGAGCGGGTAGGGCGCGGGGCTGAGGGACCCCCGCGTGTGAGGCTGAGGGACTCCCCAGAGCAGGGCTGAGGGACTCCCCAGTGTGGGGCTAAGGGACTTCCCCGTGTGTGGCTGAGGGACTCCCCAATGTGAGGATGAAGGGAAGGAAGCGAGGATAGGGGGGTCCCCGAGGCAAAAGAGTTCAGGACGTCGGTGGTGCTGAGCAGCCCGGGGTCACAGCGTCCTGCTCTGTGCGGCTGCCCCTGCCCCAAAGAATCCTCTGCTCTGTGCCCTCTGCTTCCCTCTGGCCGGGACAGGAGAAGGGAAGAGACAAGGGAAAGCCACGAGCGTCCATCTGGAGAGCAGCTTGCTGGGGAGGAAGAGCGGTGGGGGAAATGTCTCACGCTCTGGTGCCAAAGCAGGAGGGGGGTTTGCCTGTGGTTGATTGTGCTGGGGCTTGAAATTGAAATGTTCCCCCTGTGAGGGTTTGTAAATGGGGAAACCTCAGCCAAGAAGGGGAAAGAAGAAGGGGCAAGGAAAGAGAGGCGGTCCACCCCCTTCGCCCTTCCAAAAACCACCGCACATGGAGAAAATCACACTGTGTATTCACAGACCAGGGAGAAAAGAGGAATAGAAAACCTTGGGAAAGAGCTATCCATAATCATGGGGATTTTTCTGCCGTCAGCTGGGGAAAGCCGGCTATACTCGGTTCTGTACGGAGGCAGTTTCCAGATCTGTGCTTTCTAAAGGCTGGTGCATAAAGAGGAAACAGATGGGATCTATTCCCAGTGTGGAAAGTCTGTGGACTGAAACCTAAAGATCAGTTACCAGTGCCTTGTATTGTGCTCAGCTCCGGCTTTGAAGGCTCGAAATAGAAACGGTTGTTAGTGGCGATTCTTTAGGAACCTTTTTAAACTGATGCCACAGGAGGAGACAAATGAAGCTGTGAAAATCTGCACAGCGCACCGGGGAGCTTTTCTGCCATTGAGCCGGTAATTGTAATGAGAGGTGTTACTCAGTCGCAGAAATAAATAAATAAATAAAGAGAGAAAAGAACCGGGTTTTACAACTGCATGGTCTGTTTCTATCCAGTTCTCATCTGCCCTCTGCGTTTGTGGACGATAGGGACAGCACAATGATAGCTGCAGAGGACAAAGCTCTCCTATTCACACATGCTCGCCCTGCCACCTTTGGAAAGTCTCTGGAATACAGCAGCACATTCATAGGATGTGGTAGAGAGCAGAGAGGCAAGTCCCTTCTACCTATTTAGGACGTGTTCTGTTGGGTTATTTTTAAACAGGCTTGTGAAATCCAAAGTCACGTTAGTGGGAATAAAGTTTGAGACGTGGAGCAGATTATTTGAAAGTATTATTTGAAGTATACCTATGAAATGATTTTGAATTGGAATTCCTCCCCCACCCCTTCTCTCTCTGCCTGTCCCCATACCCCAGATTCCCCAGTTTCTGAAGCTCATATTCATGGCTGAAATTAATAAGCAAAAAAAGAGATATTTTGATAGGATTCTTTTTATAGAGACAGCTCTTGCCAGGTTGTGGTTCTTTGGTTTTTTCAGCCTTCAGTATAAATCTTTGGATGGCCACTGAATGAAGCATCCCCTGGCTTTGTTTGTGGTGAAATCAATGCAGGCTTCCTTCTCTAGGCAAAAACCAAGGTCCACTTCAAAATTAACGGAGCAGGGGATCATGTTGTAAGAAAATAGTTTCCTAAAGGCTTAAATAAAACATTTAAAAATATTATAAGCCAAATCTAACAACTCCTAAGACAGAGCTAAACTGAAATAGCCTTTTCTTGAATGATGGTGGAATCTGAGGTAAGTGCCAATATGCAAAAAGTATTCTTCAGGTAAGGTACTGTATTTTTAGTTCACTCTCCAGTCACTAGAGAAACTTAAAATGTGACTAGACTATAAAACAGGCAAAAGCAGAATGTTTTGACCCTTTACAGCCAAGGGTTCAACTGGTCAGATGGTTCCAGAGATGGGAAACTTCATGCATACGAGTAAAGCTGCTCTTGTGCCAAACAGTTATGATAGTGTTAATAAATAAATAAAAAAATAAAAAAGCACATGAAAACTCATGTAAAAGGGAATGTTTCCTTGGTTTGTCATTAGCAGGAGAGACTCTATTCTGAAGGCATGTTTTCTGCAACTATATATTAGTGAAATGACTGGTTTGCATTCTATGTAGCATGAGGATAAAACCCATTGCTGTGAAAAATCCAACAGCTGTTTTTCAGCTATTTTAAGCACAGAGCTTTGGATCTTTTTGAGGAAAGTAAGACCATCTCAGAAATGAGAACATATAGCTAATCATGACAGAATACAATGGTTTTCTGCTACTGTGTAGATCAGTATCAGAGAGTTCTTATTTATGAGATTTTCCTGCTATTTTCCAAAAGACTCATATTCCCCTTGGAGGTTTCCAGTTCCTGGTTTTTGGGGTTTTTTTGTTGTTTTTTTTTTTTTTTTCCTAGAGCCAACATATGCTTGGAAAATTAGATTACTGTAATCTTTATATCTGTCTAAATGCCACAAAATGGGCACTGTGTGTTTTCTTGGTGACCCTCCAGAGAATGGAACCCATCAATAGGAAGAGCATTAGATGGAGAAAATAGTCCTAAGGGGTTGCCTTGGAACACTGGCTGATAACCACAAAATGAACTTTCGGGCTACAGCTAGACCATGTTATTCAAGAGAAAAATATATAATTTACATAGTTTCTATGTAGAAACAGACATACCAAGGCCTTAAAATGTTAAATATGAGACTCCATCACTTGCTCCTGCTGAATCAGGAGCAGACCTGATTTCTGACTCATTTTAAAGGAAGAAGTTACTAACTTGATGTAACAGAGTTACGTGTCCTGCTCTGTTCTCTTCCTCTTCCTACTGATATTTTTATTAAATCCAATGAATTTAAAAAGCTGGTTCTTGACGAGACCTCTGAAAAACAAATCAGCAAAGTTTTGCTTGCCAAGAGAGGACACAGCCAGACTCTCACAGGTTGTGTCACCAGGAAGAACAAATTTGTCTTGCTGCTACACTTTTTTTTCCTGTGCAAATGAAATACTTTGAAAAAATCAACTGTATATTCTTCCCGCTTTTCTTTTTCTCTTTTTTTTTGCCCCAAGCTTTGATGGGAATAGGTATAATTGATATCATTTCTAGGTTCAGGTTTATTTTCAGTGATTTTGGTGGTACAACAGTTTTGCTTTCAAATGTCCATTTAGGAATTCAAATTTCATTTCAACAAGCTTAGGGAGTAGTCCTGCTTCTCCAGTGTTGAGTTTGCAGAAGATGGTAAGTAAAATAAAGCTAAAATTTATTTTTATGTCATCTTAAGTGCTTAACTAAGTCCCTGATGACAACGTGATTTTAAGGATTGCAAAAATCTTGCTTTGACTTGGAACAGGAAAAGAAAAACTTCTAAGCACTGTCCTTTTAGATTTCTTCACAGAATACCGTGCAACATTCACAGAATACTTTGGTTCCAATAAAATTCAGTATTTGAAATGAGTTTTTTTAACTGATCCTTTCTTTCTCTTAAAGAGAGAAAATATTTTTTGCATATGGGTTTCCCATAGTCTTACTATAAAAAAATCAAGAAAGGCAACACAGTCTCACCTTTTAACACTGGAGTTATGTAAAATGTTGACAGTAAGTGAGAAGGGAGTTTTTGCCCCTCAACTTGCAATTTTAAGTTAAAGAAGACCTTCTCATGCTAATTCTCCATGAGCAGAAATCCTTTTTTTAATAAAGTAATCTCTTGAAAACTGTTCTGCTGTCTCCATCTCTGCTGAGTGGAGAGATGGAATTCTCTCCCTTTAAAAAGCAGATATACATGTCTTTAACTCCCTCTCTTAACCCTTATTACATGAAAGCTGGCACTGTTATCACTTGAAGCTGAAATTCATACATGATGCTGGATTGGCTTTCTTAGCATCATATTAAATAGTGATGTTTTACTCCTTCATAATTTGTCTTTTAAAATCAATTCTATTGATTGCAGTCTCAAAGCCCTTTTAAGAAATATAATTAACTCCTTGCCATGTCTAATATTAATCACAAGGACCGACAAAAAAGTCTTTGCATCCTTTTTAACTTGGTTCTTTTTTCATCCTCTTTTGTGAGGTTTTACAATAGAAATGATAATGTTGGCCTTTGCTCACAATGAATGACAGGAGGAGATATTGGCTGCACCTGGCCGGGGCATTTTCTATGGTTAATGAGATTGGATAGAGAACATTCAATTTAGACTCCATATTAGGAATATTTAGCTTAATCTAGGTTTGGATTAGATATCAGGAAGAAATTGTTCCCTGTGAGGGTGGTGAGGCCCTGGCACAGGGTGCCCAGAGAAGCTGTGGCTGCCCCATCCCTGGAAGTGCCCAGAGCCGGGTTGGACGGGGCTTGGAGCAACCTGGGACAGTGGAAGGTGTCCCTGCCATGGCAGGGGTGGCACTGGGTGATCTTTAAGGTCCCTTCCAACCCAAACCAGTCTGGGATTTCCCATCCCCAGGTCGTAGCTGTGTTAATGTCTCACAGGAGCCCCTCCAAGATTAGGAATCCCTTCCAGAGGGTGGTTGTTGAGCTGGCTGGGTGTGGCTGAGGATGCTGACATCAGACCCAAGGGATTTTGGTGCTAGGAATCCTGGTGTTTCTCTGTAAAGAAATCCTAAATCATCCCACAGGAGTGTGTGCAGAAAGTCAAGAGCTTCAGTATTGCTGGTAGTGCCTCGTCACTCCAAAAAGAACCCATGTTCTGGATGCTGGTGATGTCATGGCACACACATTTCATCCTCTTTAGCCTGGAAATCATTATCATCTACAAATAGGTGGTGTTTAGAAATAAACATTTTCAAAACACAACTAATTCTCTACACATTGAGGGATTCTTCGTGTTGTTTCTAAGGCGTATTCAGCTCAAGCTCCCACGCTTTTAAAAATACTAAAGGAAATCAAATATTTTGATACTCATTTTAAAAAAGAATATCAGCTCAAATGAGCTATCTAAATTGCAGATTTACATTTTGTAATGGTTAACATATAAGGTGACATTTCAAAACTTCCTACTTTATGATTAAAAGGATGCTGAGTGTTTCAAGCACGAGGGTGACTATGCTTGGAAGTTGCTTTATATAGCATTAAAAAAATCATTCTTGGTGAACACATTATGGAAATATATTCATTCCAGTGCTTTTATTTCAATGAACGGTGCTGGTAGTACAACACATTAAAGGGAATTAATGTTGTTAGGAGCTTTTCACACCAAGATTTTTTTTGACCCAAGAGCAATTTGCACAGATTCTGCTCCTCCTAAGTGAGGCTGTTTGCCTTTGAGTACAAACTGACTGAAGAATTAGATCTGTGCTAACACATTCTTTTTTTGGACCTTATACAACCACTCTTGAAACTGAAATCTTATTTGCCATCGTGTGGAACTACTTTTGACTCTACCTTTTGGATGTGATGAGCTTCATTCCTCTGGAGAGTTTGTTTGGTAATTCTTTTTTGCACAAAACACTCTGCACAGAACATTTTTGTCCTTAAAATCCCTCATTGTAATTACCTTCAACACTGGCAGAGTATTTCTCCACCTGTTCTTTGAAGAACTTAGTTGAGATTCTTTTCATAGAAGGTTAAACTTTTCCTTTGCTTTGCATTATGTGAGCAGAAGTTTCAGTGCCTTGGCTGCTGTGTCAGTGATGTTTGCTCTCATTCATTTTTGTTGTCTGGCTAAATTGCTTACATGATCACATTAAAAGCAAAAGCAACAGGGCATGCAGTACACAGATAATGAGAATACTATTTATTACTATATTTGATACTCTGAAATATTCTCTGGCTGTTCCACGCCATTTTCTTTCTTCCCATTATTTGGTGCCTGCTCCTTTTTGGTTTGTTTTCTCCTCGCTGTCTAGGAAAGACATGTGAGAAATGGGGTGAAATGGAGTTAGCAGTTTAAAACATTAGGTTTTCCTCGAAGCATGCTGCAAGACTGTCTTATGCAATGCAATCACGATTATGTAATGCAAATGATTATAAAAATAAATGTATCCTGGACAATATGTGTGTGTGACATGCTAGGGACCCATGACACTGCTAAATGGCCATTGCTACGTGTTGTAGTTTGGGGCCTCTTGTTTGGGTCGGCTGAAATCTCATTTACTAACCAAATATTCCAGATTTTTGTTGTTATAACACACTAGTGATTAGATAAAATGATTGCAGACTGTGGACTTGTTTTACAGAAACATTTCTGCCGTGCCTTTGTACTTCATTAGGAAGAAACAACATTACCCGCCTTTAATAAGACATTTTATAAAGAAGTAATCATCAGAGCCATAAATTAGGAGTGCGTGGGAAATAGCTGCCCTTGGGTACTTCTATAATTAATACAGAAGTTAAACAAGTTAACCAGATTGCAGGATTACCTCAGTTTATGTTTATATTGGATGGAAAACAGCTGAAGGCAAGTAATGATTGAGTAAGTGAAGCAGCACTGGAAGCTGTGGCTGCTCACAGCTCTGAACTCTCCGTGCACTCTGAAGCTGGATGGGTGTCGGTGGCACAGCAGGATTACAAAGTGGGCTGCTCAACTTTGATCATGGGAAAATGGGCTTGGATGCACACAAACCTGAAGTGAGAAACCGTAATTAGAAGAAAAGGAATATTTGATTAATTGGGTAAAATTGTGGGCAGCTCCTTAATTTTCTCAGATGATATGATTTTGAAGCTATTTTTGCTGGCCTTTGATGATCCAGTAAAGCCTGTTAAATGGTACCTAACAATTTTTCAAGTTTAGTTTCTTCTGCCCTTCATTTACAGTACAGAATTTGAGTACTTCCTCTCGTTTGAGAATATGATTTTTTCATAGGCTCTGTACTTCCATCCCGGTGTAACTAAAAATAGAAGCAGCATGTAAAAATAGGCCCTTGGCATTTTAACTTCTTGGCACTGTCTTGAGGGCTGTTCCTTTCACCTCAGGCTATGACCTTCTTACTGAGGTTCAGAGAGCTAAATGAACGTGGGGAGTCGTTCCTTGCTAGAGTTACAAACACAGGGCTCTGCATGTTAGATTAATTAACTGCCACAAGGATTCCCTTCCTTTCAGTCCTAACTCAAAGTTCTGCAAGGCTGACACCTCCATGCTGTGGGTTTTCAAGCAGGGGTTCAGAGATGCAGCAAGGCAGGAGTCTAGAGTGAGGAATGAATTATTTATTAAATTTACAATACCATTTATATATTTTAGTTCCATAAAGTAATTGAACAGTGTTCACACTTCTCTCAGAGTGATTGGTCAAAGTCTCAGACACCCACTTAGAAATGTTTTTTCTTAATATAATGTACACAAGGTTAGAAGGTACTAGATATGAATGTTATTTACAAAAACCTTATTTATTGTTTACATAGCTTACACAGCAAAGGAAAAGTTCTCACAGAATGAATGCAAGAAGAGAAAATTTCCCTGTTAACAGTATTTCAGCATCCACATCCATGCTCTAGCTGAGAATTCAACAAGGTTTTTGTTGTTTTCTTTTTCTCAACAAGATAAATATTAAAAATAAGATGTTTGCTTTGTTAGTTTGTAGTCACCTGAAAATCCAGGGAAACATTCAGCTCCTATTGGAACCTCTGTGCCCAGCTGACAACAGTGATAAACTAGCTATAATTCCAACCTGCATAAAAAATAGGGATTTAGTAGGTTATAAACTAATGGTACACACTTATACACAGCATGACATATATTTTAAACCAAGTTTATTTTGAAAAGTAGTGTCATTCTGTTTGTCATCTCGTTGTTGTGTTTCAGGCAAATATGATTGAATTCATGTATTTATTTATAAAGGTCCCTGTCTAAAACGAGTTTATGCTCTCAGCTCTCTTATTACCACTTTCTTCTGAAAAGCTGGGTAAAAACCTAAATGTTTGGTAATGAGAAGTCAGAAACTCAGTATTTCTGGGGATTAGAGGAACACTCCTGTTTGGGACAGACACTTTCTGTTTGCAGAGCAAGGGATGTTGGGTTGTTCTTAGTTCTGCTTTCTCACTGGAGTTTGCTCCTCACAGACTGAGGGATCTACCTGGTGTGATATGAACTTAACCTCTCCTCTTCTTGGCACTCCAAAAAATTCAGATTTTGAAATATCCAAGTACCAGATTTTAGCAGAAAATTAATTGATCCTAACCTGAAGTGAATTGTTGGTGGAAGTGCCGCCAGTAGAAACAAGCGTTGATAAAACAGAAGTGTGAGCTTTTAACCTTGTACCTCAGAGGTACAAACTGTGTAAATCAATGGAAATAATTGTCTTCTATATAAACAGAGAGTGGGAGTTATTTCTGTGCAAAACTGGTGCAATTCCCTCTGGGGTGAGGGGGGAAAAGCAGCTGCAGCTTCTGGGGATGTGTGTCCAGGCTGGAGAGGAGCTGAGCCTGCATGAAGGAACTGCTCCCCTTCCCCGGTGCATTGCCCAGCTGAGAACCAATTTGAAATGCTTTAAACTTTCCTCATTTCAACCTCTCTCAGTTTGGCTGATTAGGAATGACCCGAATGATCATACAGAATGCTGCAAATCTCAGTAATTACGTTGTATACTAATTTTAGAGAAGCATTTTTGGCGATTAGATACTTTTGGTTTAGCACCCCACAATTCACATTCACTTTGTTTTCCTAAGTGCTGATGCTGTCCCTGACATACAATAAAGTCATCTCCAAAAACGTGAGCCAAGCCACAGAGTTCTAAATCTGACTCTGGGGATTAGAGAAAAAATAGTTTATCCTACAAAATTACTAAATATCCTAAAAATATTTCTCTCCTCCCCCAAATTTTACAAACTCTTCCTGTGTCTTGGGAGATGCAAGTAGAAAAGTTTGTCAACAGGGAGTATATGGAGTAGAATACAATAAATCTGCAAAATACTTCTTAAATTCATCCTAGCTGGGTGAAAATTTAATGCAGAAAGCAATGAGCTCTAAATATTTAGATTATCATTCTTTAAAAAAGCTCTTCTTCCATTTCTGTTAATGTAATTCTATATTAAATAGCTTTAAGAAACCAATTACAAGATACGTTTTATATATTACAAAATATATGATTTACTTAATAAAAAACTAGTTTTGCATGAAGATATTAAAAACTATTCAATTTAATTTATTGTCCTCTGAAAACTGATGAAGTTGTGCAATTCCTGTTTCCATACTCTGTCTGTGCATCTTAACAGGAATAAAACCCTAAATTATTGAATCTGTAATGTACACCTTGCAGGGAGGGTGTTATTTTTATTTTTCTGAAATAGAGATAACAAAGAACATCTGTTGAGGAAGTACAGAAAGAAAAAGGAAAGCACTTTGAGGAAGTCTGCTTTATATTTATAAAGAGATGAAACCCAACTCATCAAGGTAGTGTGAAATAATAAAACAGAAAGAGGAAGAAAAAGTTAAATAACACCACAAACCTCAGCGACCCACCCTTCCATTCCTTAGGTAATCATTGTCAGTCTGTGAAAGGGGTTTGCAAAACAGAGAAACTCCTCAATTTTTTTGTCCTGGCCAAGTTCCTGAGCTGAAGTTGGCTGCACAGGGCTGTGTTTGTACTTCGACATCACTGCGAGGTACCGGGGCTGCGCTGTTACTTTAATTTAGGGAAGGATCTGGTGCTTTCTCATGCTCTTGCTTTCATGTAGGTTTGCTATTAATATCCTGCTACCAGCTCCAGATGCTTTTCAGGGAGCTGTTTTAGGCTGCACACAAAGGTTTTTTGGAAGGGCTGATAAAATAATTCGACTGTCTCCTTTCGGTGGTGTACGAGGTGTGACGGCGTTCTTTTTGCCTGTGGCTGTCTGGCAGATAGAACAGAAAACATTCAGAGGTGTTAAACCCTGGTAGTGATCCTGGTAGCAACAATAAACCTGGAAAGTTCCAGGAAAATGCCAAGCTACACAGTGTGTGCGGAGGTTAATCCGCATTTTTTGCATGTCAAGGACTTCCAAGTTATGTCAAAGGAAGCTTGGGCTAAATAAAAAGGCACAGGATATGACCCTCAAAAACTGCTGCTTTTAAATCCAAGAATAAACTAACACATCCTCCACTTTCATAAACCCTTATGTCTCAGAACTCAGTTAATTAATTTACTCTATATTTATCCTTTATTTTAAGGAAAAAAATTTGTTTTACTTCTCTAGGAAAAAGGAAGGATAAATACATAAAGCAGGGCAGGAGGTTGGAAAAATTTACAGGGGGAAAAAAAGAAAAGAGCAAATCACTCTTGGTTTAAAAGTAAACATTCAAAAATTCTTCTCCACTTAAGAAAATCCTTTTCATTCTTGATCTTTTTTCCTCATCCTCTGCCCATTGCATGACAAAGTTGCCATTTCTGTAGTTATAAATTAAATTATAATTATGTTGTGCTCCTGCTACAAATACAAATCCAGTTGGGAGTCTTGTTTGACAAGAGCTTTCCTTGTGCCTCTAGAAAAGTTCCATATAAAAATGGCATTAAAAATACCGTAAAAATTCCTAAAATAGGAATATGCAAAAGAAAAGGTGAATTAGAAAGTGGTGCCAAATCAAGTAATCATTGTATCACAACTTAGCTCAAAATGATACAACTGATGTAAATTTAAAATAATTGAGAAGAAACTCTGGTTTTGCTTCTGAAAAATGTAGTTGGAAACGTTTTACACTTTTACTCTGCAATCAAAGAGCTTGGAAACTTTCCTTAAAAAAAGAGCCATCTGAAATTTCAGTGGGGTTGTTTTCCAACAGACACAGTGGTCACCAATTAACGCTTCAAGAAGAAAGAGGCAGAATGAGAAAATGTAATAGACACAGTGTCAACTGAAAATAATTTTTAAAATAAAATGGTGAGACTAATTCAACCTGAAACATTGGATCAGCTCAAGCAATTAAAAGGAATTGCCAGGATGATCACTTCAGTTACCTTCAGTTACCTCTCTAAACAGGCTGTGTTTAAACCTCCCAGTAAAACACTGATTGCACCTAATCACCCAATCAGTTCCAGTTAGAGGCTGGACAGCTGAAATCGATACAAACTACAGCACTTCTCCCTCTGCAAGGTGAAAAATCGAATATTCTGTTTGATTCCTTGGGGAAAGCTGCACCTTTTTCCCGACCACACTCCCTGATTTATTCAATGATGTAGCTGTAGTGCAACAGCTGAAATATCATAACCATGGATTTATAGAGCTGTCATCTTTCTCAAGTTTCACCATTCTCTTTTACCAGTCTTAAGTGTTTCTTCCATGGCAAAGGAAGTCTGGCAGTGTAAGCAGGTGGTCCAAATTGTCTTGTTCATCCAATGTTTCTGTGGTCTAACCAGCTATAGATGCTTTCAGGTTTCCAGGAGTAGCTTGAAAAGATAAATCTGTCGTTCTCTACCAGTTCCCACTGCTGTTTTATACACAGGAAATAAGAATTTCTCATATTTTAGAAATCTCATAACAAACAGAAAGACACTGACGTGGCAAGTTACCCCTGAATGTGGTGCTGATGAACTCACACCAATTTGGATGGGGTTGGTAATGAGTAGATTCGTTCTTTCTGACATCTAAGAGAAACTGTTAATTATGAGATTTGTTCTTCCTCCTTTGTAAGGGATCTGGTTCTGTGCTTGTTGCTGGCAGAATTGAAGTGTGGAGTGATGTGTTGACTTAATATCAAAAGAAGGAATTTGCAGTATTAAGTATATTTACATACTATATACACTATGTAGTATAGTATATTAAGTATATTTGTAACTCCCCCAATTCCATGTTCCAGCCCACATGCTTGGATATCCTGTAGAAGAAAACATTCCACAAGTATTATTCTGCTCCACAGATTCATCTGTTCTTTTCCACCTCCTGGATCCAAAGATAGTTTACACATCTCTGTTGTGTGAACACAGTCAATTGTATGAGGATGATGCCTTTCTATGTATTTGCTTGCAAAGGTTCGTTATTCATTTGTTGTAACCGTAATCTGAGAAAAAACAAAATATATGCGTGATAAGGCAGTACTTTAAAAACTGATACAAGGCTGATTAATTTTACTGTCATTTTCACCGCTGCTTTCTGTGTGTAATTATAAAACCATTGTAGTACTATCTGTGAAAAGAGGAGAGATACTACTGTGAGTATGAGTAGCAAATACAAGCTGCCAGTCTCACTTAGAGCAAGGGGAAGTGACATGATAAGGAAATTTTACACTGAAGTGTCTAAAATTGTTGCCCTCATCATAACACTGGTGGGAACAACAAACTGGGAAAGTTCCCGAAAAACGGCAGCGTAAACAAAGCACTTTGGGAAGTGTTGCCCTTGATATCAGGCTTGAAAATATAGTTCTGATTATTTTATCTCTGCAAAATATTGGCCATGGTGTTCAGTAATAAGGAAAAAAGCACACAAATGTACAGCCCTGTCTAGAACAGCTTTTATCTGTAGCCAACAAGCTTGCCCATGAGCCACCAGTAAGATCAAATGAGTTTTCTTAATTAAAAATAACATGATTGGAAGCTTATTAAAAATATAGAATTGGTTGAATGATGCATTAGTGTGTGTATGTGCAAGGTCTTGTGGTGAGTTTTTGTTCTGAATAAAGAATGCAGGAGAATTGTGAAGTTTTCCTCTCCATTGTGTCTCAGAGAATGCCATGGGAACTGAAATAAGCTGTCCATGCTCTAAGGTGATTTAGAGTAAAAGTGAGGGAGTGAAGAGTCAGAGGTGAGGGCTTGGTCAAGATTGTTGGCCAAGGCCTTAACAGCAGCAAGGAACAGACCTCTCTCGATGACGGGTTTGAGGCACATTATGGAATGTCCATTTATGTAAAATCCAGTGATGATCTGTGGGACTCTCAACCCATTTACTGTGCTCAACTTCACCAGATTTGCTCCTGTGATAACTCTGAGCTATCATCTCCCTGTTTCTGAAAAATACCTAAACCTGAAGAATCCAATCTGGCTGGCACATAATACTAAATGGCCACATTGGATATGGATTCTCCCTATCAGTTCTCTCCCTGTTTGTCTGGATAAGTTTCATTCAAGCCCTATTGATCACAATTAAGGGTTGAAATTAGACATTGACTTTCGTTAGCTCAAGGCAAATTAATCTCAAGGCACTGGAGGAGGTTGTACTCACTTTCTGTTAGTGAAGTTGACAGTCAGGTTCAGCTGGAATCCAAAAGTGCAGTGGGAAGGCTGTATCCCAATATCTTAATGTGACAGCTACCAAGGGAATTACTTTCAGAAGCAGAAGAAGGGAAACTGGAAACGCTGAGGGGGTGGATGCAGACAGATATGACAGGATTCTAAGAACCTGGGATTCCTGACAGCGTAGGCCTTCAGAGCCCACCCACTGAGCTTTGGCAGGTAATAATCTAGGAAATTATAATACACTTATTTTAAGAGAATCTGTTGAGATGTTTGATCCGAGATCTTCATTACACATACAGCAAGGCTTTTGCCGCTGGAGCTCTGTTATTTTCCCAATTATACTGAAGGCAAGAAGAGATTTCAGAATGGATTTTGTAATGGTGTAGCATCCAGTGAAGTGAGCACAAGTCTGACCACGTTGTGCAGAACCTATCATCGTGCTATTCCTGTAGGAGAAAAATGTTCAGTCAACTTAGATGTGCTGTTCCTGAATGGAGCTGGCTGGGATCCTCGTGCTCTGTGTGTGGGTAATGATATTGCAAAAACCTGGCACGGGGAGGAATCACTGCAACTAAAGAGCTGAGATTTAACCCCTCTAACTGCAGTGTTTCTCCAGAAACTCCTCATTTCAACGGAGCGACCCTGTGCGAATGATGGGAATGAAATGTTTACAAACAGTGGAATTTGTGTTGTACTCCTCAGCTCATTCCTCTGACACAAAGCCACCGGACAGCTTTGTCTTACAGCTCACCAGATTAAGCACAGGGGCTGGATCTCTGTGTGCTCCTACAAAAGCCTTCCATCTTCCCCCCACTCCCAGCCCCCTGAATATATTCTGAATCTGGAATATAAAGCAGTGTGTATGTAACTGGGGAAAGAAATGGAATATATTTACTGGTGACAGGGGAGTTCAGGCTCTGGTGGGACGAATGGCAACGCCTTTAATGAGCTTCACGGTGCAAGATTTAGTGGCATCGTGGAGGAATTCCTGTCAGAGTGGGGCTCTGATAGGACTTATCAAAGAGTACATGCTACTTATCTATCTTAGGCAGGGAACTCTAACTCTCTTTAACTGTCAGCACATCTATAATCCTTCCAAGTCTGGAATTGTTGATAGAGTGCCAAATACCTTGGGTTATGGATTGCCAGAAAGAGGGAGATCTGTGTTTGTAATCTCAAACAAAGCAAATGTAGCTGTTTAATGAAATTCTGCTGAGCTTTTAATATGGCACAATATAAGCATGGTATGTTGTGGGTTTTTTCAGTATTGTTTTAGAGATAAGACAGAGGGATTGGGATATAGAGAGATTTGGGGATTATAGCTACCTATCTACAGACAGATAGCACAGGCAAACCCAGCCATTTACGCTGTTATTTTTGCATGATGCAAGTCTTAATATACATACTGGAATGTTCTGGTCAATTAGTACCTTTGTGGCATTATGAACATGGTGTTAAAGGACGTTGGAGATGAGACAATGTTGTAGCATTCAGCAATGAAAAAATAACATCAAATAGGACAAAACGGCCTCGTGCTGAATGGTGTAATCAGCAAGGAGGCTATTTTAATTCTAACTCTCCATGAATCAACATCTGTCTGCTTGCTGATTTATCTTTAAAGGCACACACACATAGACATGTGCATGCACAGGCTCTGGAAAAAAATATATTTTAATTTAGGGCTTATCGAGGCTGTGGTTTCACTCCTGAAACCCAAGTCCTGTGCTAAATCTCAGCGCAATTTCTGCCAGCTGCAGTACCAGGGTTTAGCTCAGGATTCCTGCTCCCCTTCCCCAGTCAGTGCTCATCTAAAATTTCACACCACTGGCACTTCTGCTGGTGATTTACGTGGTAGTGACAGTGGCACATGAAGAACCACAACAATGTCACCAATTCCTGTCATCTCAGTTCCTTGCCAAGTGAGTAGAAGCTCATGACTTTCAGCTCTTTTGATGCAGCTCTCTTTAACTCTGGAGGTTCTTACTGTGAGGGGCAGTGCACCTTCTGCCCTTACCCTGCTGGAAGATACGGCTGTTAACAAGAATAATTAAAGCAGATGAGTAATTCTTGTTCCCTGATAAAAACAAAAACAAAACAAAAGGGTTATCAAGCATTGGCACAGGCTGCCCAGGGAAGTGGCTGAGTCACTGTCCCTGGAGGGATTTAAAAGCCATGTGGATGTGACACCTGGGGACATGGGTTACTGGTGGCCTTGCCGGGGAACAGTCGGACTCAATCTTTAAAGTCTTTTCCAACCTAAATGATTCTATTACTTTTTTTCCCCTTCATCCTTGACAAAGCCCTTGGGCGAACAGCTCCTACAAGCCTACATTTTTCTGCATTTCCTTTTCAACTCAAGGGTAATAGCAGTTAAATCTAGTAAAATAAATGTTGATTGATGGAGTTTATTCATCATGCCAGGCTAATGAGGCATCATAAATATATTTGTGAATGTGTAAAATCCATTGGGGGCAATGGCTTCAGTTGGATAAAAGACAAAGTCTTCTTGTTTCACTTGTCTTGGAGGGAGGAACCAGCTGAGCGTGTCACTGTTGATTCCAATTTTTTCAACCTTCACTGGTGCAAATAGGTTCTTTATCAAAATTCTCCAGAGGAGAAACATGACAAAGCAAGCCTGTCTGGTTTCTGAGTTTATCCCCAGAGATGCAATCAAACAGCAGAATCAGATCCTGAATTTCAAGAAGGAAAATACATGAACATTTCCATTTTTCTTCTGCTGACATATTTTGTTTACAGAGTTGTGGCTGACAGGACTTTTGTGGCTCATCAGTGTCCTTGTTTCATTAACTCATGTTTGCTACAGAACTGGTTTCTGTTCTACAAGAAAAGAAGAGGGTTCCTATATACACATCTCATAGTGTATATTGATAGTAAACCAGGGATCTTGACCTAAAAAAATCTGGAAATCTGCAGTTAATGGTTAGAAAATGTCTGCCCGTGTTTAGAAATGTTTGTCATAATACAGGAAATTACAAAGGCAATTGGTAGGCTGGAATTCCTTTCACACGGGCTGCTCGTTTGCATCTTAATGAGATACTTTCTCATTAGTCCAAGAAATGCAGGTCAAAGAACCCAGGCAAAATCTGGTAATTTTGTTTCTCTGTACCCCTGCTCATCTCAGGAAATTTGGTTTGAGTGAGTGAATATGGACTGTGTGTTAATTATCAATATTATTTGTGCGGAGAAGAGCAAATTAACCTTTCCTTGCAAAAATACCTCACCACAGTGTCTGTGCCTTAAATCAGTGAAAGGTTTGTTATTTGTGTTGATATCTCACTGTGTTTTGCAAAGTTCAAGAGAATAATATTTCAATATCATATTCCTTTGGGGATGATGATTGTGCTAGTTAAAATTTCCTGTAAATTGAAATGTTACTTTTAAGGTCATTATTCTTCATGCATAAGAATGGAAAGAACACGATGCATTTGTAATGGAACAGAGTATTGCTGCGGAAAATGTCAGGCTAAATTGTTCCTCTCGTGTATACAGAGGTTCTGATGTCAAAGGTAAATGTTCTGCTATTAAATGGAATTTCTTTAGCTGTAGAAAATGCTCTCAGACTCAGCCGTTGTCTTCTGAGGATCAGCTTGTCTGATTTGGGACTCAGCTCTGAGAGCCTGACACTCACATTTATCATGAGCAGCAAAGCCAGAGCAAGTGGCAACATCCTCACTTGCCAGAGGAAATTTTCTTCCTGTCCTTCTTCTTCCATTCAGGTTTTTAATGACCCTTCTGTCCTGGGAGAAGTGTGCAGGTGTCCTCCTGGCCCAGGAGTAGAACAAACAACTCCATGCAATAAACAGAAGGTGAGGGCTCTTAGACTGGATTTTAAGGCAGTTCAGACAATCGTTTTCCATTAGCAAAAACGGGAACTACATCTGAGTTATCCCTAGTTTTCCTGGGATGTGACCACGGAATCCAGACCTTTACACTGAATTGTGCTAAGTTCTGTGCTGACTGCCCTAGTTTGGCTTTGCCACCACAAATGGGCTGCATCCCATAACATTCCTGGCTGGAAAAGGCCCCTGGCATTCCCACCCCCGTTCCTGAGAGCGGGAGCCTGAACATGAATTATTGGACTGTGGGAAACACAGATTAAACCAGCAATTCACGTGATGGGGTGAGCACAGAGGAAGGAAACTGCATTTTTAGGCTCTGAAAATGTCCTCAAGACTTAGGTAAATCTTTGTCAGTCTGTCAAGTTTAAACATTAGCTCCTCGAGCCCAAAACTTGTTTCTGCCAAATTCCAATTAGCATTTTTTGAGGGGAAAGGTTGAATTTTGGGGTTGCCTTGCAGAGGCATGCAAGAGCACACAGCATATCCAGTATATTTACTTTTAAAAAAACATAAACTCTTACAACTTCCTCTGAGAGCAGATATTCTATTCCTTTCATGGGTTTTTATTGCCTTCTGTGTACTTTTTCTTGTTTGTCTGTGCTGGGAGGAGAAGTTGTAAGGAGAGAAGCTGGACTGAGATCCCAATCAGAGACAATATTCACGCAGGGTTTATAAAGTAGGATAACAACATCCTCATTTCCAGTAACTACCACTACTCTATTGCTTTATTTTCCTTTAGTGAAGAGTAAACTGCCTTTTTAATAGACCTATTCATTATAACTTAGAAGAATGCTTCTCCCAAGAGGCAATTTTCTGTTCAGAGCCCACTATTTTGTATGTGAATTTAGGATGGAGGTTTCTTCCCCTCATGCATCCCTTTACATTAATCTACCGTGTGATTTTCCTGCCACTTTGTCACCCTCACCCAACAGCATGACATTGTTGCCACTAAGTTTATTCTATCCTGAGTAAATATAATATTAAGATATGTCACTTAAGAGAAGGTATGTATAGCGCTGTTTAACTTTTAAATGCTTAACAGATCAAAATAATGAAAATAAATTGCTCCTGAGTTAAGTACAGGAGGAGGCCCATGAATTTTAAACAACTGGCCTCAATTATCCTTCCTCCTGTGGTGCTTCCATTCAGATAAGCCTGCAGCAAAGCACTTGGCCTAAAGATGTTCATATGCTGTGGTCTCTCCATGGAAACAGTCTTAAACCAGAGAAAACAATTCCATTTTTAAAAAGGCTGAATCTCCTTTCCAGTTGGCTCCTAAAATAACTTTGAGCTCAGCCTCACACATGCTAACTGCAAGTTAACTCGGCAAAGGCTGAGGGATGTTGCTAGAACCATTTTAAGGAGAAAGTTGGGGACACTGCTGTGACAATCGCTTCAGCTGCCAGCGTGGCCTTAAAGAATGATCTGTTCCTTCACCACTGCATTTTAATGTGGTGGCCCTTTTGGAAAGCTGATGATTATGAGCTTTCCTAAACTCATAGTTGTGGAATCCTGTCACTGGTTAACCATTTGCATTCTTTTCCTGAGGCAGAATTTACAGTTCAGGTTCTTTCTTTGAGCTCTTTCAGCAGCTGAAGGTGAATGACCTTGTCTGTATTTCCCGGTTCTCTCCAGACAAACCCCAATTTTTTCAAACACATAGGAAAGGGAAAGAATCACCATTTTGGTTTAGTCATAATTAGCCTGAATATTAAGCCCAACAGAGAGTTCAGTATCTATTAAAATAAAGTATGTATTATAATTTCCCTTGGAACTGAATACTGATTCATTTTGCATCATTTTCCCCTCCATAGCTCTTGTACAGTAAATTTGCCTTGAGAGAAGGTTGTATTTAAGAAAACAACCCAAATTATTCTGACCATATGTCAGGGATACCCAGCAAAGTGTATTTTACAGACATGACAGCTTGATCCAAAAGACATAAAGAAGTCATTCTTGTTTTGGTGATTTTGGGAGTGAGTGCTGTTGTGAACAACCTGGCTATTTTAGCAATACACTGGTGGCACACAAAGCCCCCACTGTTCACAGGGTTGGGAACTGGGACAAAAAGATAAGTCAAGACTTTCCTGACTGGATGCCAAATCCTTTGTGAACTGCCTGAAATGCCCAGATTATGTTGATTCCTTATCACCAAGAGAAACAGCAAATGCTGTGTGAGTGCTTCACTCACGTTGCCAGGACATGACATCCTTTGGGTAAACTATGTCCCCTTTTGGAATCCAAATTATTTTTATCCTAATTTTCAAGGTTCTATTTTATTTTAGCCAATTTGTTTCCTCTTTGTTGATGGCCTGTGCTGTGCCAGCTTCCTGCAGGCTGATGTTCCCTTGTGCAGCCATCAGTCTGTTCACCTTTCAGACCCTCTGTGCCCATTATATCCTCTCTGATCTTGGATGATTCTGTTTTCCTCTCATCCTTTAGCTTTCTTCAAGATTAATGTTTCCATCAGCCTTCCACTGCTGACTCATTCCTGATCTCCTCACTGACCTGCTCCCACAAACTGTAATATGTCAACCTATGAAAATAATTTACTTGAGAGAGAGAATGACCAGGAAAATATACGGATAATTAGATAATATTATCATTTCTCTTGCTGTTCTGTGCCTGTCAGGTGCCCTCCCCATGAAGCTTAAAGCTACAACCTATTTTTACCTGAATTATTGCACATATCCAGCCATGGGCCTACAGAACTAAAGATTCATTTGCTCTTTTTTTGGAGATTATTATCCTTTGTTCATAAGCTGCACAGCTCCTCTCCTTCCTGACAATTCTGGACATTTTTCAAGTGTTTCTCATCCAAGAGTTTTCAAACTCATCATTCATCTCCCTGACTATCCCTACTCACATGGATTAAATTTTGCCTTGAGTTATTTCTTAGCATGGGGAAAAATGGGATTCTGGAATTGATTGGTTTACCAAAGAAAACCTGTATTAAAGCTGAGCACAAGCCTGATTTTCTTAACTTCCTATCCTGGCTGCTATAATTTCTTCCTATGCCAAGCTAGGACCTAGCAAATAAAATTCCAAAGGGTTTCTTGGGTTTGGTTACACAAATTTTAGCATCACTTTTGTCCTGGGGGAATATTGTCTCTCTAGTTACTCTGAGATACTTGGAATCTCTCAGGAAAATTAAATCATGTTGCTTCCTGTTTTTCTTCCTTGACTTCTTTTGTGTTTCTATAACCTGAGAGGGCTGGATAAATGTGGAAATGATTGTCAGCCTGAAGGACTTGTTGGACCTGGAATTTGGTCCAACATTCCTGGGTTTGTGGTGAAGAGGGAGTACTGGAGCTTTGGCTCTGTTGTCCAGGTGTCCTGGGGACCAGGCTGGGGTGCAGTGATGCCAACCTGCCTTCAGAGGCTGGATGGCGGCAAAGGGACTGAAGGAGGAGGAAAATAATTTATCTTCACTGAGGTTTTTTTCAGTGGCCAGCAAGTGAAAACTTCCTCTGAGGAGCAGGGTGATAATGGGAGATGCAAGCCAGTATGCTCAATTTTGGATAGTTACTGGAGCTGCTGCTGCAGCCATCTGGAAAGAGAGATTTCAAGTCTGCAGCAGGAGAATGAGCAGGAGATGAGGAGCCAGAGAGACAGAGTGGGAATCGAGGCCCCAGAATGTCCTGCAGTGTCTCTGCTCCTAAACACCCTGGCCTGTGAGTAGAGGAGGAGGTAAGAGGAAACCTGCACAGCTGGAGCTGCCCTTTGAATTGATATTTCACTTCCCAGACCAGTGCTTTTCACATGCCCTAAAATTTAAAACAAATTGGAAATATTTCAGAACTGTGAGTATACACAGCCTAATCTGTTTAATTGCTGTCTGACAATATGAAATCAGTTCTGAATGTATACCATTCAGTAAAATAATAATTACCATAGCAACACACACTACATCTGAAACACAGCTCTTCCCTACAAAAACCCAAAAACAGAAAGCCTGAACTCTTCACACAGCTCTGAGAGCAATTAGTGAGGTTTCTTCTCTCCTTTCAAATCACTGTATTTGAAAGAGGCCGACAGATGTCGAAAGGTAAATAACAATCAAATGTTGTTTCTCTACTCCATCCTTAATTAGGGATAAATCAGTGCATTGTATCTTTCATGGCAGAGATTGTAACTAATTCTGTGCACCAAAGAAATAACTGCAGTAGGGACAGGATGGCAGCAGGGACACCATCCTGGTGCTTCTCAAGTCCTGCTCTCACTTGACCCAAAGGAAAATACATTTTCTGGGACCATTTCCCCAGGTTCTTTGTTGCAATTATTCTGCTCCTGGCTCAGAACAGGCACTGAAGGTGCCCACCAGGATGTTCAAGGGGAATGTTCACTGCACATTAGAATCTGGAACTGTATTTCTGGAGATACAGTGGCTCCAATAGAGAGGTGACAGTGTTTTACTGGGGCACTTTCATGTTCCTAAATATATAAAGCCTTGGCTTTGTGTGTGTGCTGCCAAAGAATATTGGAAAACAGGGTGGCTTTCTGTGAGTATCCTCACAAAATGAGATAAAATGCTTCAGTTTGAAAAACCACATGGATTTTCCTTTACCTGTTTTGTTTCTCCCACAAGAAAGCCCTGCACTAGATCCTGCTAAGATCCATATTTCTATTTCTGAGTTTTACTAAAAGAGTGCTAAGGAGTTTGACAGGAATTTGGAGCTAAAGGTGTTTGCAAGAGCGTGGAATCAACAAACCAAAGTTAATCCCAGTAATTTAGTGCAGTTCAGTCTTTTTCTATAACTACAATGGTAACACCTCTGTGAATATTGCTTGATTTTTATTTATTTATGTACAAATGTTTGTGCACGAAGAGTTTGGGGATTTTCCTTTACTGGTACCATTACTGTCAGCATGGTTCAGATCCCTGAGTTTAGAGTTCCCAGCCACAAAATGACTTAAAAATTTGGTCTAAGAAAGAATAAACCCCCAGTCTGAGGTGTGTGGTTTGTTCCCTTCTGTGGTTTAAAATGACAGAAGTGAGGATGAAGAGACTTTTCCCTGCAGGGAGTAAAAAGCTCCTGAGCTGAGTGATGGATGGCTGCAGTAAAAATGGTTTTCTTTCCAGAATGAATTTAGAAGTCACTGGGTCCATAATGTCAACTCTGTGGTCTGCTGCCCTTGGGGGATTTTTTTTTTTTTTAAATATTTTGTTTTGGTGAGGAAGAGAAACTGTTTTCAAAGATTAGCTTACTTACAGCAGTGCTTATTGGAGGTGTGCAGTTGATTTCCTGCCCACTGTTCCATCCCAGCAGTAATTGCTCAGTAGGTGCAGGCAGGATGTTTGGTGCCAAAACCACTGAGGGTTCACTGACAATCCACCCTTTGAATATTTAGAATTGACAACAAACCCTCTCTTGTCTTGTTGTTGATTTACATAAGCAGGTGATCATCGCTAGAAGTAAAAAAAATCCATTTTTTTTCTTTCTCAAGCAGTGGAAGGTGTTTTCAGTGCAGGCACCTCCGTCCTTCTGTAGGGAAAGGGCCACTTTTGGGTGCTCTTCCCTGAGGGATCCATCCTGATCCTGAACTGACACGTTCCAGGATACCTGAGCAGTGCAGATTATCCAGCTACATAAGAGCATTATGCCATTAGCAGGACTGATTGTGCCATTTCATTAAGAATTACCTAATGACAGAATGAGAATTTTAAAGCCAAAACTTGGTTCTATCTGTGCACTTAATTACCATTATTTTTGGATGCAACTTAGGACTGTGTCAGGAAATATATTTAAAGTAACTTTTCATGTGCAAAGCACTATAGACTAACAGAT
The DNA here is from genome assembly GCA_013398955.1 of Callaeas wilsoni. Lineage (NCBI taxonomy): Eukaryota > Metazoa > Chordata > Aves > Passeriformes > Callaeidae > Callaeas > Callaeas wilsoni. Next base: position 23,304 of record VWPU01004926.1, read on the forward strand.
AATGGACATTTTTGCATTCTATTCTGCATATTTGGAGTAGCTTTACATAAAACAACCAATTTTTCATAAGTAATTTATGTTCAGAGAACAGAATTATTTCTTTGGCTACCTGCTGAAAATGTATGAAATGCAAATACAAATGTGGGAGAGGAGCAGAGAACTATTTTTCTCTAGATAAATACAGAATCCTGTCGTTTTCCACCACTCTATTGATTACTTAAAACAGAATGTCTGAAGTTTTCTGCATTTTCAGCAAACTGCTTCTTCGTGGGTGTGAAAACAACACTTTGATAACTCCATCTGGTTTTTTATTCCTCGTCCTGTTTATTATTTAGTTACAGTGGAATTCAAATTTTTATCTATGTTTCTCTGGGGAGGAATTTGTAGTTTTCAGTTGCTTGGATGCACAGGATCAACAAAATCCTTTGGAAGGACTTTTTCCGGGAAGGAAGGACGTGTTTATATTTGCAGTTAAAATTGCTTCTTTATTCACTTTTCTTTTTCCTAGCCTGTGCTTTCTGGGTTTCCATAACAACACAAAAACTCTTTCTATAATGCCTTAGTATTTTTTCAACAAAATTCTTGTTTTGTTTCCCCTCTTTTGTCCCTTTTTATTTTTTGGATTCATCTCCAAATGAGCATAAATTGGAACCAACAGTGGGAAGAACGTCTTTTAGTAAGGAACTCATAGGTCAGGATTGCTGCTGACTTCCCATGATCAAATATGTTTTTTCCAGGGAACATGTCTGCAATCTTCACATTTTCCATATTTTTTCCCCCTATTATTCCATAGAAATATATCATAGCAACCCAGCCTCCAGCAAGAGACATCTGGAAGAGTTTCCAGCACCTCTGGGAGCTCTGGCAGGAGGGGATGGCTCAGGGCAGACCCAGGAGATTTAGGAACACTCTGGGCTCATTAAGAGGGATCCTTCCCAGTCAGCGGGGCCAGGCCTTGGAATCAGTGCTGGCCTTCATTGGATGCACCTTTTGGCAATGCTTTCTGGTGAAAAAGGCTTAATTTTATTATTTTTAACCACTCTTGTCAGTTTGAAAGCATTAATTGAATTTTGCCTGTGTATTTATATCTCCGGAGAGATTATTTGTGATGTGAAGGATGGAACATTGAGAAATTTCATGGCTGTCCACTGATTTCTTTTTTCCCCCAAGCTATCCTCTATTGTTATTTCTGCTTTAAATTTCTTTAAACCCTCGATTTCTTAAATAGCATTAAATTTATGTAGCAACTTTTGATTTCAGCTAGAGGATCACATAGTAATTGGGAACAGAGAGCAATGTCATCTTGAAGTCACTAGGTTAGAATTTTTTTTCTTTGGTTTTGATATTAAATAATTCATCTGGAAAAACAGTAGTAAAGAGATTTTGTAATGCTTTGGTGTTACTTTGATCCTGTTGTTTAAAGGTAACTTTTCAGAATTTCAGCACATGGGGGATCAGTGTCACTCGTGTTTTGAATGCTGATGGTCTGGAAATGAGGAAAATTCAAGTGTTTTCTAAAGTGTTGAGGCCTAATTCAAGGTCAGTCACTGTTGGTAGAAATTCTCTCTACAATTAAAACCCTCACAGGGAAGAATTCCTTCCCAATATCCCATCTAAACCTACCCTCTTCCTTTTCTAACACATATATTTTTTCTAATGTTTGTGCACAAGGTTTGGACTTTTAAAACATTCATAAAATGACCAAAATATTAAACCAAAAATATTTATAGTGCCTGAAAGAGTTTTGTATTTGTGGGTACAAATTCTAGTACCTGAGCAGATGGCAGCACCTGCAGAGCTCCAGATGTTTGTATCCCTCGGTGCAAAACCCAAGTCCTGCTGTGTTTCTAAAGATTGATTGCTGAGAGTTTGCTTCCAAAACCCATCGTAACAGCCACAGTAAATATAAATAGTAGACAGAAAAGGCCACAGTTTTTGGAAGGTTATCCAAGAAGATGTGTGTGGATGTTGCTTCAAAGAAAGACCAGTTCATTTTCTCTCTGTTTTGCTCTCATTTCGTGTGTTGAAGCTGCAAACTACACTGTTAAAAGTGTGAGTGTATTGAAGTAATTTGCTTTACAGGATGTGTTAAAAGGTTTTGCTGCGTATAGATCTTCTTTCACGTGGTGTTAAAATGTTTCTTTCAGTTCCTCAAAATTCAGCGTGGTTGTTATCGAAGACTTCTCCACCAGGCTTTGGCTCTGATCATTATTCCTTACTCCATTTTACTTCCCACTTTCACTAGGTTCATTAAGTATCTCGAGATGAGGATTTAAAAGATGGGTTGGAGGTCACATCATCCTCACCAATTTGTAATTATGTCCCTATTATCTCTAAAATCAAGACTGATCTTATTAAGTAAGGAGATTTCCCTCCCACTCCCTTGGGCACGCTAACCTGATTAACACAAGGTCATTCTCCAATTCTTTAAGTTGCTTGAACTACTTGTTTTTTGCCATATCCTAACAAATAAGTTGCTTTCCACTCCGTGCCCATCCTGTCACATCCCTACACTTTGCTGGGCCTGTTGGCCTCATATCTTGAAGATCAACAGAGAAATCAATTAATGAGTGGCCCTTCAGATGAGCCTCCACATGGATCATGAATCCTGGGACAGAATTTCTCTGCTTTGTCCTGGCTGCTTTCCAAGGCAGTTTTATTCTCTGTGTTATTTTTCTTTATTCCCTTACTAAGAACAGCAAAGCATCCAGGTGCTCCTCAGCCTGGCAGAGTTCAGATATTGAATTTCAATTGTTTCATATCCCTGCTCTTAATCTTTTTTTTGGGGGGGGTTGGTTTGTTCTTTTAGAGAATTGTTGAAAATCTACTGCCTTGGGCCTTTTAATCTCTGCTTTCTGTGCTGCTTCCTGCATTGTGGATAAACCTGCATGGAAATCACTCCTAAGCTCAGCACTGTGTCCAATTCTCCAGAACACAATTTAAACATAGACTCCAGTAGGCCTGAACAAAAGGTCACACTTCAAAGCCTGGAATTCCTGTCCAAGGGAAGAACAGCAGCATCGAGCATGTTCTTTGATATTTACTGGGTAATTGAATACTTCTCTCTTCAGGAAACTCTCCAATAAATTCAACTTAGAAAGTGTCAACAAAACTATTGTCTGCCACTGGGCTGTAAATCTCCTTGACATCCAAGTCATAGTCAGTACTTTTGGAGTAGGAACTTGTACATCTTAATGTGGTGAGCAATCAGCTGGAAGCAAATTATTAAGAAAAATTTTCAGACTGGTTTTGCCTTTTGTGTTGCAAACTGTTGCCTTTAAACTGTAGGCGTCTGTCTGAACATGAAGTGTCCTGGGGTGAAGCACTGGCAATTTACCTGTCTCTGCATGAAATTGGTAATTATTGATCAGCCCATGCAATAGGAACAGTTCTGTGCTGGTTTAGAAGTTGTGTAGGTGTTGAATGCATTTACAGTAATTATGTATTTACAGCTAAAATCAGAAAGAAAAAAGAGACAGGACCCTGCTCACAAAATGTCATGCCCTCCTCTCTTTTGTTTGAAAAATAAAGCAAATATTCTCCTAATCCCTGTGCCCCAGGCATAGGTGCAGTTCCTGCCTCTCTATCATGCATATATTGTGTATTTCCAACATCCCAGTGCTATTTCTGTTTGTGGTTTCAGTTCATCAGTAACAGGTCTTTTTGGAAAGAGCAGAAGGGAATTTCTCAGGAACCCATGTAGCCTTTTGTGCCTGCCTGTGCTCTGAAAGGCTCTGCACGGCTGGAGGCTGCTGTGCCTGGGGGTGCAGGGGTGCAGCTTCCAGCAGGCTCTCCCCACACACGGGAGCAGTGCTTTGTAATCAGCATTAGGATATAGCTCATTCTTCCCTAATCCTCAAACAATTCACTCCAGGGATTCATGCTAATGATCCTATATTCTAAATTACGTGCAATAATAATAATTAATACATCCTGCACAACATACAGTGGAGTTTTAAACTAAAATGGCTTTCTCTCAATGCCAATTTGGGTGTTGCTCGGTTGTCTGAGCCCCAAATTTCTCTTTCCATTCTTACAGATATCTATAATTTGGGGGCAAGATTACACAAAGCCTAATCCTGCAAGGTGCTGAGAGAGCTCAGTTATTTATGGAGAAATCTGCATGTTCACCACTGACTGGATTTGCTGCTTTTATTGTATGTGAAAGTTTTCTAGAGAAGGATGAGAAAGGTTGGCTGTTACATTTGCAATAGTTTCGGGCATCTCAGAATACTGGATGTTCCCAGGTGCCTGACACACCTCTTTCCACAGGAAATTGCAAGTCAGACTCTTGGTCTTCTGTATTGGTGAGTTTTAGACAAATTTAAAGTACAAAGGTGGCATCTCCTGGGATCAAAGATCTCATTTCTAAAGATTTGCTGTGCCCCTGTTGTTCCAGTGCCAGATCTGGGAGGAGGAGGTGTCTGTGCATGGGGGGAGTGTGAGACTCTCACTACTTTTAATCAAATTGTTGCTTAATTTACAGTTTTGCCATGTAATACATGTTTTATACCAGATTATTCAGCTACCGAGCCTGCTGGGCTCTGACATTTGTCATTATATTAAAAGCTTGTTCAAAGGCAGCAAATAAAACACTTTTTCTTGTAAGTGAAATTCAGACAGACAAATCCAGCTGTTGCCTGTAAAAATAGCTACAGATGTCCTCAACAGGAAAAAGGTTTTCATGCGTTGTTATAGCAACAGAAATTCAGGAGAACTTTAAGATTAGATATTGGCTATTTTTTCAAAATTCCCATTAAAAATACCCATCGCAAATAATTTGCTTTTTAAAGAACCACTCAGATTTAATAGGAAGAAATTACGCAGTATAAAATGAATTCCAACTTGCAGGTTATATCTACCACTTTTGCATGATATGAAACACGATCTGTTTTTAATAAGTGGCCCAGTGTCAGTTTAAAGTATTCTTCATGTTACCTGTGTGGCATTTTTTGGATGTCTTAACGTGGGACATTTGTTAATTCTACTCTCACTAATTGTTAACACACACACAAAATTGTATAATCACGTTTTTCACAGAAATAGCTGTGTTGTGGCTGAAAGTCTGGAAATACAATGAGGAATTTATGCAGATATTTGGTTTTTCAAGTCTGGTATTCTGACTTGAAAGCATAAATATTTCTCCTCTGATTAATGGACTTTTTTAGCAAGTGTCAGATCAGCTCATTCTTTGCTTTGCAGCTGCTTTTGCCTTGAGTCCAATTTACATTCTGGGTGTTCCTTTCCCTAAGTTCAGGGATTGACATATGTGGCAGCAAGACTAATATTTCATTAGAAATCTTATCATTCTGAGTGCTGCTTATTTGTAGCACAATTTGGTTGTGGTTTAGACCTCTGTGATTGGAAGTTGCTCTTGTTACCTGTCCTAATTTCATCATAATAATCTAAACAATATTTGAACAGAAATCTCCCTCCCAAACGGTGGAACTAACCTGACTGGCAAATCATTATTCTTTTCATACCTTTAATGCTTCACTTCTCTTGCCCTTCTTTCCTCTCCTTTTGACTGACAATTTCAATATTGAAATTGTAAATTCCTTGGGTCAGGGAGCATTTTCTGCAGGGCTCAGTGGCCACCACCTGAAATTCCAGTGGAATGCAAGAAAAGACAGCCCAGATCCCGAAACCTCCAACACATACCTGTGTATTCCTGGATTTTTGGGGGGCACTGGGGCTTTCCATCACCACCATCCCTTGCTCCTGCTTTGCCTTTGCTGCTCCTTTACCCCATCCAGCCTTTGGAAAGTGCTGATGCACTTGGTGTGCTCCTCATTAGTGGGGAGGTGACAGAGGTGGTGTCCTGGAAGTGCTGAGTGACAAAGATGACATCATTGGGATTCTTGTCACTGCCACTTGCCAGACTCATGGACAGGGCTGCAGATGGGCTGCAAGGGGCACCTGCAGAGGTAAAGAGGATGAGGAGGCAGCACAAGAGCCAAGTGCTGCTCTGTTCTGCTCATACACAGCCCAATTTCTTTGTGGCGACCTTATTTACGGAGCTACCTCGGGAATTTGTAGGAATGGCAACAAAAAAATACAGCAAATTCCTACGGAGAATTCCAATTAAATATGCAAGTGCTGTGCCGTTTGAAATGTCTTTGCTCTTGTGTCCAAACAAACAATGATCAACTACCTAATACCTGGAAAATGAATGTGAGCAGTATGAGACCTAATTGGAGGCTATTAAGTACATTTTAGTGCCACTTCAGTGTCACATTGCAGCAGCAAGTTTGTGTATTTTCAGTGTTTGTTTCTTTTTTTCATTCGAATTTGTTTCCTTGAGAGATTTAATCTTGGAAATTTTTTTATGACTAATAAAAGTGATATTACTCCTTAGGTCATCACCTGAGAGAGCTTGGGTCAGCCTTGTACACTGTAGGAAGATTAAATTGAATCATCTGAGCAAAAATAGATCATCAGAGAGCAGCAGATGAATCCATTACTGGAAATCTGCTGCTCTTTCCAGTCTGGACAGGAAAGTCACAATCTCAGCTGAGGGGATGTTACAAAGCTGGGAGAGGAGAGAGATGAGGCCATGGGGGAGAAAGCAACACCAGCAACTGATGTGATAAGAGGTGGATAGATCCCTGTTTTAATAAACTTCTGTATTTAGAGGAAGATAAAGCATCAGCTCTCCTGATAAAACCAAACACCCGTGAACCTCTGAGACTGGCTGCCATAAGCAACAATTTGTGGCAGATAAAATCCACGTGGTCCTGATTTTCTGACAGTTCTGTGGTGCTGTAGCTGTGGGATGTTTGATTTTATGTAGAAAAGGAAGGTGAAAATGAAAAATGAGAATCCAGGGCTGAGGTAATTCCACGTTGTCTTTGTGGATTCTGAGAGCTGCTACTCTTGTGTCTGGATACCTTCATGAATCAGCAAAATACAGCTTTCTTCCACGAACAGAAATTGCTGCTAGTTCTTCCATTTGAGATATCTGTGTGTTTGTGGTTACCTATGATCAGGGTCATAAAGTAATCCTGGGTGAATTAGGAAAGTGTTCCATGTGCCTCCAAGTCCAGAGGACAACTGGCTTTGCAATCAGGCTCTTTTCAGCTAATAGCTTTTTATCTCTGCAGTTTGATTCCCTTTCTGTGTCACGAGGACATAAAGATGAAGGTAAAAAACCTTTTGGAAATCAGTAAAAACTTGAATTTACTTCTTGCATGTCATCCTTGTGTAATTACCTTTTAAAGCCTTTAGCTTAAAATAATAGAATTTTTTTTATACATATGGCAAGTGGTTAAAAATAGCAACCAGTTTTCAAATTACTATTGACCATACAGTTAAATAAATAAATGAATTCTAGGCCTGTTGAACTGTTAGAAAACAAACAGTTAATGAAAATGGGGAGCATAAAGGAAGGGGATATATAAAACACATAGTTACTTGACTACTTAGCCTTATAAATAGCACAGAAATCATGTTACACGGAGTTGCATACGAAATAGAGCAAAAATATGCTAATGCTTGCCTTGAAAAGACCCAAGCATGAAAATAGCTTTCCTTTTCTTCTGTTCCCTCCTATCCAGAATGGTTTTTCTCCAGAATGTTTACTCTCTTCTACGTTGCACATCAAGGCTTTCATGAACAGCATGGATTTTTCTATTTAGATCTGGTTCACATGAGGATAGTCCATCAGAGACATCCTCCCTGGCATGTAATTAAAACAGTGTCCTACCTGAGAAAGGATCCAATCCTAGCTGAGGGATGGACCTGATTCTATGGAATCCCTCTGCACCTTGGGAAGGGTGTTGCCAGATCCAGTTCAGTGTCATATTCTCTGTCAATGGCCTTTTATGTTGCTTTTCTCATTCCCTGCCTTTACTGGAAATTAATAGTCCAGTTTACGAATACTGGTAAATATTCCCATTTTAAAAAATCGATAAATAAGCATTAAAATCTATTCCCAATTAAATATTGAATGCAGTTTCAGTTAATGCTGTCGTGTTCATTCAGTGGGACCTTGCTCAGTGCTTAGTAAACAAATCTAAACAAATGGATGTGGGAGCTTTCAGTGTGAAACTCTCCTGGATTGCCTGCCAGGCTTTCCATTATTCCTAATCAAGATATATTTTTAATAAGTTGACCCGTTTAAGGATAAAAATGCCTTTGAGGATAATTAAATTGAATTCTGTGCTTAAAGTGACCCTCTGATTCATGGGCATTTGCAGCAGAAAGAACAAAAATAAAATGAAATCCTTATTGAAAGGTGCAGTAATTAAGTCTCTCAGTTCTGATTCTCAGCAGCTGGGATAGAGCAGGGGATCAGCAAAGGGTGTTGCCAATGTAATTCACTGCCTACGTGGGAGATGCCACCCTAAAAATATGATTTTAATTTTTTTTTAATAGGGCAGAGAAGTCTTAGAAGATCTGAAATCATTCCATGACCATTCCTTACAAAGAGATGTAGAAGAGCTGGTTCTTCACCCTGCATCCTTTTAGACCCATAAATGAGCAGCCCTGACTGAGAACAACCCCAAAATGTTACATCCAACGTAGATGCCTCGTGGATTTTGCTTTGACTCGGGGTTGGCTTCTCTTTCCTTGGGAGTTCAGTGGAAATGTGAAACTCTGGGTCTCAGAAGATGCCTTTTCCCAGGCAGTCAATAGATTATTGGGTGCCTGTTTTGAATTATTAAGCAGCTAATCGGATTCCAAAGGCATGTCTTTCTATTGCCTTGGATTAAGAGCCTGATTACAATTCCTAATTAGTCACCTCAATTCCCATTGATTTCCCAGAGAGTTAGGCCACACCACTCTCTCTGTGATCCAGCTCCACATTCCATAGGCAGAAGACACTGGAATGTAGGGCAGGCGCTGGAGGGGGCACACACACCACACTGCACAATGTGACTGCGGGTTACGTTATCAGGTTAATTAATTAAGGACTATGCTCTGGAGATCCGGTGTCTCTTGAATTACCCTCCTTCCTTTAAGGAAAAGAGCTAAGGGAAATTTCACGTTTTTAATAGAATAGAAAAACCATAGAAAATAGGGCTGAAAAGCAGCTCAGGAGGTCATTGAATCCATCTTTCTGCTCAAGGTAGAACTCGCTAAATCTAAACGCCATCCTGGGAGCTCCTTTTCTGCCCTCACCTCAAATCCTGGCAGTGGAGATCCCACAACCTCCTTGTGCAAGGCTATTCCCGTCCTTGGTGATGGGAGTTACAGGTGGAAAGTTTTCCTACTGCCCACTCTGAATCCCTCCTGTTAATTTTTCAGCCGTGTTTATCCCTCCCTCATTAGCACAGGAAACAATACCAAGTCTTCCTTGGCCTCATTGCTCCGTGTGTGAATTCTGGTGTTTCCTCATTCACCATCATTTGTTCATGGGCAACATTTTCTAAACTTTTGATCCTTCTCACTGCTCTCTGATTTGCATTTTTAAAGTTAAAATCTTTATTCCAGCTGAAGTAATTTGGTTGGAGAACAAAATATCAGAAAATGGACATTATCCTTGAATCCTGTAGGCGTTACGGGCTGTACGGAATGGCTGCAGCTCGGGGAGCCTTTTGGTGAGTAACCACAGCCTGTGCACGGCCTCTCCTCTCCAGCACGTGTGGGATAATCCGTGCTCCTTGGGCTGGAATTCACCGGAGGGGCTCTGCTGGCGTCACCGGCGTCGGAACGGGACCAGGGGCCCCGAAGTGAACTGGGGCGTGCAGTCACTCTTCAGCCATCTGTTGTTTTTTATTGCAGCCTCCAAAGCCTTCATGCATTCATCTTACACATTTCTTTTCAAATCTGAATGTGGGTTTGTTGTTGTTTTTTTTTTTTTAATTCCCCCAGAGGGAAATTAAATTGAAACCAGAAAAAAGATAGGAATGGCTGGAAGAACACACCTTGCCCAGGAGTCAGCTGGCTGTGAGAATTGTGGTGAACATCTGGGTTTGGTTCTGCTGCTTTCTCTCTGTCCTTTTGGTAAACTCTTCACCAGGCATTGCTGGGTGTGCTCCTTGCTATTCCCATCCTGGATCTCTTAGAAATTGCTCATGGAATGGAATGTTGGGATTTTTTATTCAAAAAAGCAAATGGATGATTCTTTTAAATCTCTTTTGCATTTGCCAAGCTGAGAACTTCAGTATCTGCCGGTGAGTGGCTTATGCTTCACCTGGGTCTTTAGCAGATGAATTTCTTGTAGAAGAATTATTAGAATTTGAATTTACTGGCCACTATGAAGAAAAAATCCTAAGTTATTACCTATTCTACTGTATGATGATGCAATATATCAAGTTGAGTCTAGCAGAACTCTTAAATAAATTCCACTATCCATTTTGAAAATTGTGTGTAGTTTTGCATTAAATTATATTAACTGCTGAGTGTTGCTGTGATGTGTGTACTGTTCCTTTTAAAAGAGTAAAAATCAAGTTATCAGGAATGGCATGGAGTCATATTTAAAATTTGTGTGGCAGTGATAAAATGGACTTAAAAGCAAGGTAAAATAAAAACTTTTAATTGGCATATTATGCATGAACAACCTGTAAATATTGTGCTAATGTTGTAAAGGGGAGGGCAATGGCTGAACTTAAGGACATACTCTGAAGTTAATTATGAATTTTGCCTGAGACTCAGCGCTGTGTCTGTCTGCAGCCTGGAGTAATTTCTGCTGGAAGACTCAATCTCAACCATGCAGTGCCATGGACTTACTCTAACAGCATTTTTCTGTCTCAAATTTATGTAAATCCAAGTGTCTCCCTGAGTACTCCCACTTACTAAGGGTTTCATCAGGAAACAACCTCGTATTAAAAACATGGAGTGAGAAATCTGGGGGCTTACTTTCTTTTTATTTTTTTTTCAATTGGTTGCTGCTTTAGAGTTTTAAAAATATGATGTTTCAATGGGCATTTTATTCCAATAGGGAGACTTTGAAGGAAATAGATATAGACTGATTATTGGAACAACTTGGAGTACAGCCAGGGCTTTTATTCCTCTAATTTCCCTATTTCCTGACCATTTCACATTTACTGTCTTTTCCTGCACCTTCATTTCACAACAATCCCTTCTGGGGGAAAGAGGTCTGGCTGGAAGGATGTGCAAGGAAAATGTTGGGAGGTCTTCTCTGTTAATTGTCATCCTTGCAACCAGAGGAGTTTGCTTGAATTGTGTGGGCAAGGGCTGGGATGTGGGAGGGTGAAGAGATCCCTGGAAAAGACAGAGAGGAGAAATGTTCCATTCCTGCTGCCATCTTGCTCCTTTTTCAGAGGTGGATTCAGGATGCAGAATTCTTTGCAGTCCTGACTAAATGTTATTCACTGTTTCTTGCTCTTATCAGTCTTCTGCGCTATTTTCCTTCAATATATTCCAAAGTGGCTGCAATGAAAGAGAAATCCACTTTAACTTGGAAGTAAAATATATCAGTGTGTCAATCTCCCTCATGAATGGGACGCCCGAGACATTCACATGATAACAAAGAGGTCTTTAATTATTGTAGCAGCAAGTACGCAAATTAATCTCAATCATTCCATTAATTTTTTCCTTTCTTTCTTTTTCTTTCTTTCTCTCTTGGTCAGGTTTTGCAGATATGAGAACCTGAGCAGTTACTCAGATGTGTCTTATTGTACTTTATTGTTCTTTTCCCTGCAAATTTTTCATGTCCTTTGTTCTTTTCCTTGCTAATTTTTCTCGTTCCCTGCATCAGAGAAGAGCTTTGATCAGTGAGGTGTTAAAATCAGTAATATTCACTTTTGTTTTCAACTGAGATCACATTAAACTGAACATGTGTACTTAAAGGGCCACATATATTCCTTTTTTAGCCTAAATAAAACTTGCTATCAAAATGGACATTTTCTATCTAACAAGAGGAGAGCTGGATTTAAGAAATGGATGTAAATGCTAATATTTCTTTCCAGTTTTTCCAGTTTCCTTGCTAGGTAGATTGGGGCAATACATTTCGCAGGAGGAAGAATACTAAAGGAATATCCCTTTATTCCTTTAAGCCATTCCTGCAGGAAAGTACCAGAGAAATAAAGTTCTCCATCAAACATGGAAACCTCTTTCCCTCATGCCCAGGAATATGACTGATCCCTGTGAAGATGAATGACTTTTTCATAGTTCTTTTTAAAAAGGGAAGATGTGAGAAATTTAAACATTTAAATAAACAAATAAATAATGCTGTCCCTTAAGGGCTTCATGAGACCTTAAAAAAACCCAGGTAATTTACCCTTCTGTGCTGCCTAAACGAAGCTCACCTTTCCCTAATGTGATGGTGACTCAGAGCTGAAGGCTCAGGAGGAACTGTGCAATTGTTCTTGGCAAGTTCTCCTAAACATCAAGAATTAATATCCAGCTGGAAACAGGAGCCTGGGAAGTTTCCCTAATTGGATTTCTCAGCCCTCCTGCCACAGGCTGTCCCTGTGAGAGAGAGAGAGCTTGGTCTGTCTGGGCTCTGAATGGCAGAGTGAGCTCAGGTCCACTCTTGTGGGCATCAGTTTTTATTTTCTTTGGTGGTTTTTCAGGTCTCTATTTTATTGTTGAGAGCCTTTTCCTTTTGCTGCCATCCCAGCCAGGTGAAAGTAAATCAGAGCTCAGGCTCCAGCCTTGCTGAGCTTTATTTGGGAATGAAGTGATTTTCTCCCTGTCTTTGGTACTTCTAAAAATCTACAAATCAAGTGCATGATTTCAGCAAAAATGTGGGATGGTTGATGACGACATAACCAGCCCTGATCAAAAAACCCACGCTGAATATTAGAAAACAGCAAGTTTTGATAGAAGTGAGCATTTTGCCATCGGTCCATTACTGGTTTTTAACATCTATAAGTCAAGAAGTGCTGTGGAATAATGAATTGAAACAGGACAGAAACAGATGAGGATTCACTGCAGAAAATACAGAAATACTTTATGAGGCAGTGGTAACTTTGTAAATACCTGTCCTTCCCCAGCACCTTATATCTCAGGATTAAAGCATAGTTTTCGGGTATTAATAACTTGAATTTCATGGTACTCTTCCAAAGTTTTAAGGCAATGAAGCTCTTTGACTCCCAGATGGATGGATGTGCAGGGATTAAATGATTTGCTGGCAGAGGTGTCATTTGTCAGCCCCAGAACTGGGAGCAGTGCTCAGGCTCCTATCATGTTACATCTTCCAATTTACCACTGCTGGGTTATTATAACTCAAATCTTGCTTTAACAGTAATTTCTCCTGTGTTATCTCGGAGCTCAGCTGGTGTTTCTAATCTTTATTTTTTCCTCGCTATATTATTTTCAATCTAACCCGTTGCAGTCGTGTCTCTTATGTCGCCTCCATGCCTCATTAAAAAGCTCACTCAGGCGGGTGCACCACCTGTATTTTGATTTGAAAACTCTCTGCCCTTGAGGAATCTTGGTGCTGCCTGACTGTACTTCTGATAGATCCAATTGTGTCCTATTAGCAGTGTTTTACAGATAAACCCAGCAAAAATAATTCATTGTCATTTCCAGTGTGGATTTTGAATACTGATTTTTTTTTTGCACATTTGGTGCTTTGTTGACAGTTAAAAATTCCTGCACTTTCGTGGCTCTTCTCTAAACTCTTTCACAGAAATCTCTGTCCCAACTAAGAAAACCTACTTGTACTTGATCTTTCCTTGATTGCCTCCTCCTGGATTTGTTCTTTTGTGCTTATATAATTACTATTCTAATTTACTGCTGCCCTTAGTCCTGAACTGTGCCTTGCAGAAGCCCATTTGGTTCTTTATTTTTTTAATCATTCTTAGATGATTTTATCTACTGATATCATTACCATTGTGTGTGTTGGGGACAGAATTGAATGAATTTATTTTCAAAACATTACCTGGCCCAGGGTTTTAGTGATTTCTGGGTTAGCTACGTGGGTTTGTGTGACCGATGATCTTCTCCCTGTTCTAGGAATCTTCCCTCTTTCTTTTCCCAAGGAATCTGTGGTGATTGCTCATTTTTAAACACATATATGTGTGTATATATATATATAAATGTATTTCAGCTGCAGATGTTGAGTATTTCCCTTCAAGGCAGTGTCTCAGTATGGTGCTAAAGATTGGTGAGAGAAGGATGACGGAGATTGAGGATGAGATATCAAGGCAGACAGTTCTCATTTTTATCCCATCACAAGTGTAGAAAATCAAGGTGATATTCACATTATTCTGGTTACATTTTAGCCTCAATTTCTGTGTAGAGTCCTGCTGTTCTTTCCAGCACGGTCCATTTCTTGCTGTTTGTTCAAAACAGTTGTGTAATGTTGCTATCCATGGTTAGCAATTTGTTGCTTTTCATCCAAGGTAGCTTGGATGTCAGTGCTGGTAGAAGTAATCATTTATTTTTAGATTCTAAATCCTTTGGGAACGCACAAAGCACTGTAGACATAGAAGATAATCATTTGTCTCCAAAGGTTCCTTATTTTTTATTAATGTTTTGATTTCGTATTCTCTCTGTCTGGTATCCCTGCCTCCCTGAATATGTATTACCAGGGTAATTGATAGTGTGGCTCCTGAGGAACTCTCTTAACTGCTGATTAGAGCTGTGACACTGCTCCACTGGAAGCAGCTTTGAGCCTCCTCGTCACGGGGTGAGTCAGTCCTCACCAGTGCATTATTTACAATCCAGGTTCAGGCAGCTTCAAACACGTCCTCCTTGTGTTTGAGGAAGATTTCTTCTGATCTGAGTAAATTTCTGCCACATCCTGAATCAACTTCCAGATAATGTCACCTGTTTGCATTTGTTTATCTTCCATAGAGACAAACCCCTAAGTTTTACACGTTATTCCATGTTCTCTGGGGGTTTGGCTCTGCACAGGATGGACCCAAGGCCTGGCACTGGGCAATGTCCCAGATTTTCCTCCCTTTTCCACTCTGGATGGACTCGGGCTCGTGTTGTCTACAGGCTGTTGTGTGCTGCCTCCTTGCTCGGGGTATTATGTAACAGATTCTTTCTTATATTTAGAGCTCGTGCTTCTTCTGAAGAGATCACAGGTTTGATAATAAGCTTAAGGGAAAAGTTGACAATCTGCTTTGTGGAGGGGGAGAGGGAAAGCAGAGCTGTTGGGTAATTCCTGCGTGAGCTGCGCTGGACTGGGGCAGCGTTGCCACCTCTGAAATGGGTGATTTGAACATGTTAACCTCATAGAAAATCTAATGGAACAAAGGAGACTTAAAGACAAGACTGATTATGCTGCATAAACAAAGTCCCAAATTTTGGTGAATGGGCAGAATTAGAGTGGGAGAATTTGTGTGGTATTGAGAAGCCCGTGGTAGAGGACCAGTGTCTAGAATCTGGTGAGATTTGTAATGCCACAGCTGTAAAAGGTGACAGCTCTTTTTTTTTCAGTTGACCTTATAACAGTGATTGCAATATGTGCACAGATATGTTTTTAAATGAGGCTGGGAATAATTTTAAGGCATGTCTCCCAAGTTTTAAATAATTCCCTGTACCTTCTAGGACAGGAGAGAGGCCACAGCACTGCAGAGTTGTTTGAAATTCCCAGCTTGTTGGGAATCAGTTCCTAGAGCCTTTGTGAGCAAAAAGAGCTAAATTTAGCTGTGTACTGCAGTCAGGCTCTGTGTTCCACGGGCTCAGGACCTGCCTGGCCCCATGGAAAGCCACATTCCTCAGCCTTGGAGCTCACAGAATCTTCCCCACCTCGGTAACCTCAGAGTGCAGATCCTGAATAAACCTCGGAACTGGGAGAGGAGGGAGCTGAGCAGGGAAGGGGGAGCAGGGAGGCACGGAGATCCTGTCACTTGAGCCTGTCCCTCCCTGGGATGCTGTGGCTCATTCCTGCAGTCTGACGTGTCATGGAGCCACTTCCAGAGGCCTTAATAACCTGACATGGCCTCCAAGTGTTATTCCTCCTCTATTTCAGTGCTATTCCTCCTCCATTTCATTAGTATTTGATAGAAGGAAGTTTGGTTGGGTTTTTACCTCTCCAGATTTTCTCTCTTTTTTTTTTTTTGTTCGTTTAAAATTCTTTTTACTCCTTAGAGATGCTACGATTTGCAGCATTTCCTGCTGCAAATAGATCCATCTAGGAAGTGGAAGGTGAGCTATAAAAGGAAAACTGTTTGGTTGAAGCTTATGTTGCTACAACTACTCCCCCAGTTCTTCTCCCTGCAGCATCTGAGTGTAAATCTCTCCTCGGCATCTGTGGGCACAATTCTCCTTGTGAATCGATTGTACAGTGAATTTCCCACTGGTGCAGTCCCCTGTGATGTCAGCACAAGGTGAGAAAGCCAGATATTCCCACAGATTCCCACCATTATCCCAGCAGCCCATCAGGACAGATATTGGAATGCATCTTTTAAGCTACAAACTCAACATCTGTGTATAACATCATTTGTCAAGTTAATCTCAAGATCTTTTCTGTCCCTGTTGTTTTTTGTGTGTTCAATGTTTTATGATGTGGCCTCTTAAAAAGGAGTGACAGGGGCTGGGATTTCCATGCTCCAGCCTGGAATGTGAAGTTGGATTTGCCATTGTAAAATGCAGGTGATATCTTTGCATTTTTCCAGCTGAAGGAAGGGTGGATTATAGGCAAAGAGAGAAGAGAAACACTTAAGGTCATCACTATGAGGGGCTTTTAAATAATTTACTGGAAGGTTTAGAGCCGAGCCATGCTAAATAATATGGAAATAAATAAGTTCTGCTTATTTATAATAATTTAGGATTAATCTTAAGTAGCCATTTAACCTGTCCAATGAAATCAAACTTTGTGCCAGTGCTGTATTTGGGAGAGTCTCTCACCTGTTGTTCATGACTGTGATTATTGAAGATGGATGGCTGGAGATGTGGCTGCTGCCTCTTTAGGAAATCTTTTAAACCACGATTGGAAACAGAATATTTTACAGCCTGGTGAAAAACATCCAAAGGCTGCCATTGTGTCGTCCAGGCCAGAACAACCCAAAGCCCTAATGTATTTTATCTGCTGTTCTGTTCCTCAACACTATAAATAATTCAGATCTGTTGGCTTAACTACTACTGGCAACTGTTATTTATTAAGAATGACTGAAATAACTATGTGGCTCAGTAGAACAGAATGCATTAGGGACTTCAATGTGAAACAGAATAGCTAAAACATTTTGATTATCCTTTAAGGAAAAAGCCTAAACCCCTAAACCTGCCATTATCCTTTGCAATTCTGCAAAGGACAAGTGACAGTGGGAATTAGGATGGGATCTTTCTGAGTAACTAAAGGGTTTTTCCTTTAAAAGAGCACTCACCCCAATCACAGAGCCCCTTTTATCCCTCCAGCATCTTGTTCCGTGGGCATCAATGTCAGTAATTGTGAACTTGAGGTTCCAATAAAATCTTTAATGTGCCCCACTGAGTAATCTTTGAATCTGCTTGTAGCTACACGTCTTCCTGTAAAATTATTTTTAAAGGTACTGCATTGTTTTTCCATGTTTGCTTTAATTTGTTTCTCTTGCATGTCATGCACAAGAGCAGCAGGATTTTCTGGGAATCAGTGCAAGGGAATTGCTGTTCTCTTGCTCCGTCCCCACTTTAGGCTTAATTAATAATATCTGGCACTTCATCATTGGCTTTGAAATTGCTTTCCAGAGGTCAATAACATTGTCCCTATTTTGCAGACACAGAATTCCGTGCTGGGAAGGGCTGACATCAGGCAGGGCATTGGTACAGCACAAACACAGCGTGTTCCTGCACGGAATTACATCCCGAGATGGATCACTGCGGAACACCAGAATGCTTTTGCAAGTCAACTGATTATAAATGAGGCATTTGGAATAAATTTTTTATCACCAAAAAGTGTTGACATCCAGGATTTGGATGAGTAATTATCTAATCTTACATCTGGCATAAACACCCAAGCCATTTGTGTGATGAAGTGCACGGCACCGGAGTGAGAAGGCAGCGAGGGAACATTCGCTGCTGACTCAGTGGCCATAAATCTTCTGGGGTGTGTTTTGCCTTATATTTGATATTTGTTCAATGGGCTGAAAGAAGTGAAGTGATCAGATGTCATTTGGAAATCCTGGCCTGCAGCTCTGATTTTTTTCTGTTACGTGAGGACAAAAGTTACAACAGGAGCACAGTGGTTTGGGGCCTGGCTCTGCGGGTGCTTCTGAGAGCTGGCCATTTGAACAGGCACCATCTTCACCCCTTTTTAAAGAAGTCATTTTACATTTGTTTGCCTTAATGATGATCTGCAGGAGAGAGCAGCGTTTGTGTTGCTGCAGAGCATTTTATTTCATTTGAAATTAATTCATTTTTCTTTTTGACAGAGGACTTGGGTATGTTAATCTGATCGCTAATAAAACAGAGGCTCTGCATTGGGGGATTCTTATTTAACTTGTATTTCTGGACACATCAGATCTGTATGGAATAACCTTTCCACTTAAGGGAAGTATCAGTGGAAGTTTATTTATAACAGAGAGAAAAAATTAGGGCATGAATCAGTGGTAAGTAAATGATGTGCCTGAACTCTTCTGCAAGTTTGCTACAACATGAACTTTTCCAGAGACTGTGTCATTAATATTTTATAGCAAGGAGAGAAATCATCAGAAAATCCAGCTAGGACATAAAATATCTGAAATAATAAGAATATCTATAAGTACCTTCAGAGTGAGCTTGGACACTCTCATTGATTTTAGACAGCATCTCATTCTGGCTTGACAGAATGCAGAATTCATAAATTAAATCTGATGTATACAGTGTACACTTTTATGCTGATGTTGGCACACTTTCAGATGTAAAATTAAATTACTTTTTCCAATAAGGCAGCATAGATTGAAGCATGGATTCCTTTCTTTGCTAATGGAACAGGGAGAAAGATATTGAATTATGCTGACTTTCGAACGGACTGAGCGCCAAAGAGAGAAAAATCAATGACATTTTTAATGTCCCGTGGAGCTTTTAAACAGGCCTGGCTCTGGCAGGGAAACTCAGCGTGAGGTAACTGCTGTTGACATTGGGTTTCCAGCGAAGAAATTTACTTCTCCAGGGAAGCAGCACCTGGCACTGGTGTGGCTTTGTCCCCATTCCATTCCCCGCGGTGCCAAGTGGGCACTGAGTGGATTTTGGAGGGTTCCGGATACCCTCACACCCTGAGCAGAGAATGTGCTGTGTAAACAGGCAGGATAATCCTTGTAAAACAACAACAAAATCCAGAAGGATCTTTCCTCTCACTATAAACCCCTGGAAGTCACATGAGTGGGTAATACCAATAAATTACCTTTATTTTGATGAATTAATGATGGGGTAAACACAGATTTATTTTCACTGTGTGTTTGCGTTTGCAAAGCTGAATACTAAAGATCTAAGCTGCACAATCAATGCCCATCAAATAAGTGGCTTGTTGGGGTTTTTAAATTTTATAGTAATATTTTTATAATTTTTAAAGTGCATTTCATAGCAGCAATTAAGATTTTATTAGAAAACTATCCAGTCCCTCAGAATCTTGCTCCTCAGAAAATATTCTGATTTAGATGGGAGAGAGTCTATATAGATACATCCCCAACATCTTGGTGTTATATCAGAGGTTCATGGATTGTGGTCCACGTTTCCCTGCATTCCTTCAAAGCCCAGGTTTCCCTTTCTTTTAATAACAGATGGATATAATCTGGCTGTGAAAGGCTGGGATACGATTTTCAACTGCAAACTTTGTATCTTCAGCTCTTTGCTGTAATGAAGAAAACCATCCCACAGTCACTTCTGGGAATTCAATTTCTTGCAGTTATTTGGCTTCCAGCTCCTGGCAGATCCATGCTGGCTTTTTAGGGGTTGTTCATGTCACAGGAGGTGATTTCTGTCATTTTAAAAGCAGCCACGGCATCAGCCCCAGAGACTGGAATATGAGCAACCTCAGAACTGCCACACCGTGAGGATGAGTGAGAGAAATAATAGAATTTGGTTTCAAAGATAATACTCAGGCAATTTATCCAGCCAGGAGCTTGGGAGAAGCTGGTTTGTGTGGTTTGGATTCTTCACAATTCACCCCTGCGGTGTCAATGGTGTTTTACTGACAGCCATTAAATCACAAACGCTTATGAGTGGTTTGTGGTCAGCAAGCATTTATATTTTAGATACACACTGCCCTTCATGACATTTTACCTCATCAAAGAGACAAAGGTGACCTTTTTATTTTGTCTTGCTCACATTTTGGTGGCTTTATGTACTGCCATGTGCATTTCACCCTCTGGAGAAGGGAATACTGACTTGCTACGCAGCACAAAATGCATCAGAGGTCTGAGCCTAATTCATGTGCTGAGAACAGTGTGTTAAAAGCCAAGGGTTTCCCCTGGTGAAGCATCTTAATCCAGCTGTGGCAGAGGTTTTCTGATGAGCAGTGCACCTCTGGTTTGGTTATTTTTTCCCATCCTGTGAAGACAGACCTAACTCCAGGAACACATCTACATAAAATTGGTCTAGAAAATGTCAGTGAGCAGAATGCAAAAAGCTAAATATTTGGTAAACGCAGTGTCTGCACAGACATGGGCATGATAAATGTATCTGAAGCAGGGTCTTTTTGCAATGCTTGTGTATTATATTTCTGTTGCTTACAACTGTCAGCACAAGGACAGGCTCGCTGGGGATGTGAGCAGGCAGCTGTCTCTGGGAAGCCTATAGATAGCAGCTTCCTTGGGTAGCACGTTTGCAGCTCCTTCAAACAGATTTATCAAGCATCTTTACTGTCTCACCACTGCCAGCTCAAATGACTTCTCAAGGAGCTTTGGTTATGCAAGCTTTTAAAAGGTGCATTGTTTTTTCTGTTTGTTTCCTTTTTTGTGTGTGTGTGTGCCAGGTTTTTTTTTAGTAACTCACTGCAGCAAATAAATCTAGTGCAGGGTTTCACCATGTGTTAGGGAGAAAAAAAAAATAATAATACTCCATTTGTCCACCGTGACCAGGCTTTAAATAAGCATCAAAACTTCCAGCAGCTGTGCAGAGCAGCAGAAGAGCACAGGTCAGAGAGATGCTCTGGGAGCGAGGAGAGGAGAACCTGCGGAGACGGGAGCTGGAAATAGCATCTGCTTGGCAGGACTACAGGATACATCCATAATCATTTGGGGGTCTTGGACGCTTCACAGAATGTTCCCCTCTGAGTCCTGGCTGAGCTGGAGGAGTTTGGAGACAAACAGGAGCCCCTCAGCTGCCTCCAAGTCCCTCTGGATGGCCAGGGAAGCAGGAGGCTGAGGAAGGGAGGGCTGGGGAAACAGCCAAAGGAGCTTCCCAAAGAATTTCTCTGCTCATAACTGCTGCACTTCACAGCATGGGAACTTTCAATAATAAAGACTTTAAAGGCTTCTTCGAAGAGCTTCCAGGCTGTATCCAAAGCTCCATCTGGAAGAAGTCTCATGAGACTTTGGAATGTTTTGTAAATACAGGCAGGGGACAAATGAGGTTTTTCTTAAATTGAATCTGGCAAAAGTTGCTCTCTAACAAGAGCTTGCAACAGGCCACATGAGCAGGAGTGTTTCCCAAACTGCATCCCCGGTGGAATGCCTTTTGGAAAGGGTGCAGTTAACTCGTCATCCCTACAAAGTCTTTCACTAACACAGTAAATTATAGGCCTTTTGGGAATGTGCTGTGCTTGGTTCTTTTCAGGTCATGTTCTTGGTCTTGGATTGCTGGGCGAAACCAAATATGCCGCTTTATCCTGTTTGCCTGTGGATTTGTTTTGTGTTTCAGCAGATTGAATAGCATTTCTATTTAAATCATTCCTCATTCTAACTAAAACAATTGCTGTTCTGTGGTGTCAGGGGATTCCTGAGGTAGCAGGAACACTGTACATTTTGTGATTTACTGCCTGTTTTGGCCTTTGAAAGCCCCAGTTCGTTTCGGTCCATTTTCCCTGCTTTGTTTGGGTTAGTGAGGCCTCATCAGCTACCCCAGACCATGACAGCGTCGGGGATTTTCAGCACTGGTGGCCCTCGTTGTGCATTTTAGGCAGGGCCTGCAGCACCATTTTCCCATCAGCAGTGCTAATGCTCCAGAACTAGGAGTTTTAACAACTTGAGGTCTCTCTTTGCTGGTTTTCCCCTTTCCTGCAGCTGCTGATGGCACTGTGAGCTATCCAGAGCTGTTGTTTGCCTGTGTGTTCCACTTAGCACTTCTGGCAATGTATGAGAAAATAGTGAGAAAAAAGTAGGAAAGCTATCAAAAGTATGAAAGTATAAATCTTCTATAGATTGAAAATATCTCCCACTGTCATCTTGGTATTTTTCCCTTCAGTTGGGCTCTTAATAAGAAATTCCAGAACAGTTCACAAACACAGATTTAGGCCTCTACAGCCTTCCTCCTCCTCCTCCTCCTCCTCTGCCCGAGGAAATGACATTCTCATCCCTTGTTTGCAATGAGGAATGAAGGTTTGAGTGGTGAAGTGACTCGTCCAAGGTCAGCTGCTGAGTTAGTGGCACAGCTATGAATAGACAAAGGCATTTTAGCTCTCAGCTCTCTGCTAAACAAGACCTGCCCTCCCAGCTTCAATTTGTCAAACTTCATGACTAATAACATTTGAGCATCTAAAATGTGGCAGAGGAATTTCTTTTCAGCAGCCAGCAGGTAATCCCTGGTTACACCAGCAGCAGGGTGGGAGCTCCTCCCTGTCCCCAGGGATCCTGGTGATATTTTTAGGGTTTTGTGAGGAGAGGGGAGAGCTGCCCTCCCTGGATTGCTGTTTTGTGGGATGCTGTAGCTGCTCACCTGAATGTTCACTTTGGAGCTGAAAACAGAGATCCCAGAGCTGACTCTTCATTTGTCTTGCTGTAGCAGTAATGAAGTGTCCTTAGAGCAGTCTGCCTTCAACAGCTATTTTAAACCTCCAGTGCAACCTGCTGTTCCTTGAAGGGAAAAAGTAATTCGACTAAAAGTGCTCTGAGGAGCCAAGTGAGAGAAGTAAATGTTGAGTGGTGCTAATCAGGAAGAGGAAGTCATCTGTCTGTGTGTGGTCACTTCCCTGCTCACATGGCACAGTCCCGTAACAGCCACATAAGAAGATTTGTGATCAACAAATGTCAAGGGCAATTAATTCTTCGGCCAGCAGCTGTTATTATTAGGACAAAGAGTGGCCAGACACAGAAGGAACGCCTTCAGCTGATTTATTTTCTCTAGCTTTCCCCTCGAAATTGATCAGTTGCTCAAACCCCAGTGCTGAACTCCCGTGAAATAAGAATTTTAAATTTGCCATCTCTTTTTCTTTCGGTAGGAGAGTTTGTATTAGATTTAGAGCACAGAGGAATAGCTCAGGGAAGGCGTTTAGAAAGTCCTTCCCACTTTAATGCTATCAGGATGGAGAGGAGTTGTGTGTTAAGCTGGTAACATAATAATATGTGGGCTGAGTTAAACCCACCGCAGACTGGTTTTCTCAAACTTAATTGATGGAAGCAGAGCACTTTTAGGCTTGATTTAATACCTTCCCAGAGTTATTTCAGGATTGCTGCAATGCAACTGTGGGTGTTCTAAACACACCTACGCTGCCAGAGAATCAGGAAGGATGTACTTAAAATCCTCTAATTTATCTAATAACATCTTTAGCAGCTTTTTGTGTAGGTTTAGCATTGTAATGGAAATGCACTCTTTGGCTGGATAAAGAGCTGCTGTGTGGAGCTGCTGCCTCTGGCTGTGAGGACACGTGAACAGCACTTGGAGCTGGTGGGGGAAACACTCTGACCTGCTACACCCCCTGTAAATGCACCTTTCACTTGTGTCACCGGCCACTGCAGTTAAAATAATATCTAAAATTTCAGATACAAGTGTTCATGGCTCTGGGTATCCACAGACAGTGCTGTCCCCCCTCCCAGGCCCACGCAGAGCAGAGGTTCCTCGTGTCGGGGATATTTTTTCTCTGCCGTTGAGGTCCTGGGTCTATTTTAGCCACTGCTGTTGCCCCAGTTGTTAACCAGGTTCCCTCTTTGCCCATCAGTGGATGTTCCTGAAGGGTTCTTTATACATGACACAAAACGAGTTTGGTTTTTCTAAAGAGTTTCAGGACTGAGCTGGTCAGGGGAAGCCTTGGACTGGAAACAAGCTGAGATTCCTGCGGGTGCCCTGCTGGTAACTGCTGGCATAATTCTTCTGTCCCGGGCATTGCAATCTCTCCTTTTTGGGGGAAATCTCACGTAACATGAGCAGCATCACTGCATGAAAAACCTGCTCTTTGTGAGCTAAAGAAAGACAGAAAAGACAAGACAGAAAATCAGCTCCTACACGTGCCAGCAGCAAGGGGGGTCCCGGTGTGTTTTCTTCCGGCTGATCGCTCCTACGCCGGGAACTGCTGGATGTCAGCAGGGCCGGAGCTCCGAGCCGCGCTGGGAGAGGCGGCCCCGGGGCCGCTGAATGCCCGCAGCAGCCGAGCTCCCGTAGAGGCTGGAGGTGCTGCCGAAAGCCCGGCTGCCAACGCCAGGGAAAACCTTAGGATGGAGCCCTAAACGAGCTGTGAGTGGCTCTCTGTGTGACTTCGAGGGCCAGAGCTTGTCTCGTAACGATGTTGGCCAAAGCTATTTATTGCTAATCTTATATTTCAATCATTGATAGATATGTTAAACAGAAGAAATAGGTTAAGGACGTGTTTGTGTTCATTGCCAGTTCCCTGGACTTCTGCCGTGGAATTCTGCCGTGGAATTCTGTGGCTGATGGATTGTTTCTGGACTGAAATTGGCTCTGTGTCTCTCTGTGACCCTGTGACAGTGGAATGTCTCGGGAAAGACACAGCTACCCCAGTAATACCTGTGGAGACTCGAAGTTTCAGGCTGTGTCAGCAGGAGACACCTGAAGAAGTTCAGGCCAATGGGAAATGAAAAGTCATACATAAATTAAGATGTATTAAATTCCTCTCGAATGAGAGAATGTACATTAAAGTGGCCTTGGCTTGCTATAGATTAATTAACCTTGGGGGATACCAGGTTTAATTAAACTACAGTGAGTTAAAGCCACTTCACTCTGGGTAGAGATCATTCCTGAGGGAGCTTTTTTACCTTATGCACATCAGCTCCCTGTGGGTTAACCTTAACTTCCAGTGCTCCTTGGTGAGGCTTTGGACACTTTGAAATGTGAGGAATTCTGGAACCCTGACTCCAAATCTTAGGAGAAACTGGACTTAACTTGAATTAAAAGTGTATCATATATATGTAAAAAATGTATGGTTGTGTGACAGACTCTGGAGGATTCAAGTCTAGATTTGAAAAGAATTTAAATAGAGGTTATGAACTGAAACATTAAAACTTCAGAAACAGGGAACATAGGAGTGAAAGAGGGCAGCTAAAATCCATCAGTGAGTTTGAGGTCTTGCTGCAGGGTTGTGGTGCTGTCTGGCGAAGAAGAACCTTGGTGAAAAACACTCTCATTACCTTGCTGAATCACACTAAAACATCTTTCTGTGGGTTTCTCTTTTTCTTTTCCAGCAACTGCCCTTCATTCCTGGCCTCTGCTTTAGCCAGAGCAACTTCAGATGAAGTCCTGCAGAGCGACCTCTCGGCGCATTTCCTGCCCAAGCACGTGGACAACGCCGACGGCATCATCCGTAAGTGCCACCTAAAGGAACTTGGACTGGATTTCTGGGAGAGGAACATCCCCTGTGGATGTAAAAAAGTTAATGGGGAGCTCACCACCACTCCTGATAGAGCTAGAGGTCTACTTTCTCAGTCAAAGCTTTCTCACCTTTGGAATCACTCTTTTAAGTGCATTTTCATGGCTGTGTCTGATGGCCATGAATCTCTCTCTCAGCACTTTATACAATGTGGTTCTGCTGGCAAGTGCCAGTTGTCCTCCCTCGTCCTTGGAGCAAAGTCAAATATATGTGGGAAGAGATAATTTAATTCTGAATTATTTCAGTCAGTGTGGTTTTTACTATAGCTTGTAAGTTTTTTATATGGTTTTAGCAAAAGGTAGTATAAAGAGATTTCGTGATTAAAAGGAAGAAAATTCCTTTTCTTCATTCATCTGTGTTGGCTGACAAGATTTTTGCAGCATCCAGCTCAAGGTCATGTACCCTAAATCATTTCAGGACTCTGCTGGCCTAAATAACCTTGAAAATTGGCTAGGTTGTTCATTACAACAAAGACCAATGTTTCTCACATGTATTGACAGGAATTCTGTCATTTGATCTTGAAAATACAGTCCACAACCCACTTTATCCATTCCCTCCTTTTTTGATTAAAAAAACCCCCTGTAAATTATTCTAGGGATAAGGAGGATCTATAAATCTGTCTCTTCAAAAAGGAAGATTCTGCTGTATTCCCCAGAGGCCCTTGGAAACCTAAGAAACAGAAAAACATGCTCTGGGTTCCCTTTCTGTAGGTATTGCTGCCTCCTCCTGCTGAGCAGGTAAATGGAATAGATTTGTCATTGTTCTGCCTGAGCAGCCTTCATTAATTTCAAATTGAGATCTCTGAAACTTGCATAAATATTTGACAGTCTCCAAGGAAATGTTGACTAAGCCTCCACACAGAATATCTACAGATTTCAACAAAAAGGGAAAAAAGAAAGGAAAAAACCCACCACAAAAACCCTCACACCTACAGAAATTGCCATTTAAATTTATCTAAGTCTGTAAGACACAGATGCAAACATAGATTGAGATGGGAGCAGACTGGAGCAGGCACTAAGAATAGGACTCCAGATGCAGTTTGTTGAGGTGAATTGTCATAATGAGGGTACTTGGAAATAAAATATCCCTTTGCTGATGCAATGTGAAGTGTTAAATTGTGAGGATTTAAGGGGAGAGGAAAAGAGAGAACATCTTCTGGCCTGTAGTAAAGCAACAGTTTCATACAAACCCTGCAATTTCAAATAATCTAAGTGATCATTTTCCAAAACAGAGCATCAGCTCAAGTGTCACACAATGACAGAGTCACAGAATGGTTTGGGACATTAAAGATCAAGTCCCACCCCTGCCATGGCAGGGACACCTCCCACTGTCCCAGGCTGCTCCAAGCCCCATCCAGCCTGGCCTTGGACACTTCCAGGGATCCAGGGGCAGCCACAGCTGCTCTGGCACCCTGTGCTCCATCAGTGCTTCATCACCCACGAGCGCAAGGTTTGGCCTAGAAAACCCAAACGATACTGTGGGCAGCAGCAGCTCCGTCCTGGAGAACCTTCCCAGGGGAGTCCCTTGAGAAACCTGGGGTGGGTGCTGAGAGGAGACCTGCCCTCAGGGGTACCATAGAGGGAGACTTTCATGCTTTGGAAGAAAGCAGAGGGAAGTGTGGCAGGTGGTGAAAATGGGATTTCTACATCTTGAAGTTTGATGCTCAGAGTTCTCTGTGCCCTGATCCTGTTTGAGCTGCTGCAGAATGTGAAACCAAGCTGAATTTCACTGGCTGGCTTTAATATCCAGTTCTATGTCAGGTTTTTTTATGAACCCAGAAAGATTTTTACTCTGTGTAATACAAGGAGACATTTACCTGATTTGCCTCAAGTTTGAATTTGCTGGAAGATAAAAAAAAAGCTATTTCAAATTTCCTTAGTGGCACATTTCACTCTGAGAATTGCAACATGACAAATAATGTCCTGTACTTAGGAGTGGAAAAAGCAGTTCTTGGTGTGCTGGTGGAAAGGAAATGAGGAGCTCCATGACAGAAGAATGCAAATCTAAAAAGAAGGAAAACTGGTTTGAGTCCACAAATGCAGGATTGCAAGAATAGGGCTCTGTTATATTTGGGGTGACCATGTGTCTTTGAATATCTGAGTCACAGGCCATGACTCTTCCAGCTGCACTGGAGAGGAGCAAGAGATTTTCCATGAGAACTGAATGATGTTGGATTTCTTTTTTGAAAGGTCAGGTTAAGGACATTTAGGTTTGGGGTTTTTTTGGTGGAGGAAGGGAATCACGTGTAAGCTTGGTTAAGGAACCACCATCGCAGGACCGTGTGACCTGGTGGTGGTATCAAATTTCCAGGAGATGTCACAAAGCAAATCATAATGTCCCATTACCCAGTTGTTCCAGGTTCTAGGACATGGATCCTAGAGGTCTCCAAAGAGATCTAGAATTCCTAGATTAAGGAAAACCTTGGTCATTGCTTCTGACCCCTGTTGTCACACTGTCCCTGTCTTCAACACAGCTCATAAAATATGGAACTGCAAAGCAGGATCTGATTCCTGGTATTCTTTCTATCCTGGTTCTGCCCTGTCATCTTTGGGAACAACAATGCCTGAGCTGGATTTCCCACTCACTGTGGTGCAGCTCAGCATTACTTCCAACCTTGGGGATTTGGGAGCAGCAGGAGGGAAATGAAATTCTCCGTGACACAACCGCAGTGACAGCTGAGTCAGCTCCGGCTCAGCACGGCAACATTAACAATTGATGAGTAATTTCCAGCTGTGAGGGGGTGGTTTTTATTGTGATATTTTATTATTCTCCTGTTTTAACCTCACGAGCAGTTACTGATGATGCTGACACCACGCACGGTCCCCTGGGAAGGGTGGTGAGGATCCCAGCAGGGCCACTGGGTTCACTGCCACCCTCCTGCAGAGGTGCCACAGCCACGAGACCCTGGCATGTACCCACTTCCCTTCACCCCTGCCCGGTGGGGAGAAATGGGAGAGCAAAATCTGTGGGCGTTCCTCTGGAAAATAGGATTTGGACACATCAGGTTGTACGTGTTCCCTCTTTAAATACATTACCCAAAGAGATTTCTGGCGGCACCAGCGAGAGCAGTACAGGTGGGGTGAGGAACCCCCACACTGTGGCAGAGGTGGGATGACCCAGCTGTTTGATTTCCACCCCTTGGTTTTAAAACTGTGTGATCAAGGAGCCAAGATTCTTTTTGGTTATTTATGCAGTGTATTTCCAGCTTAATGCCTCTTGATTGAACCAGCTCACAGTCAACAGAGCTGGGGTAGTGTCTTGCTCCTAAAAGTCTTAGTCCCTTGGTCACTGTAAACCTAGGACAGAAATTTGTAAATGCTGCTTTTAAGCTTTTCACAGAATTCCTGTGAACCAAGAGATGCTGTAACTCTCCCCTCTTCTCCCTGCATGTGAGCCCCTCCTCCTCCAGGAGTGATTGGCACTCCCGGATTGCTGCTGTTTAGTTTTGAAGATCCCTGGCTTTGGTGAGCAATCATGAACAAAGAGATTTGGATGTGTTCAGCTCTGATGCTGACTTCCTGTTTTCCTCTCCTGAATTTCAGAAGAAATGTCAAGTGCCTGAGTTTTCATGTTTTAAAATGACAATTTCTCAGGAGTGACAGTTCAGCATTTTCTTAAATTTGAGGCCTTTATGGTTCTCTCATTTGCTCACGCAGATTTCTCTGACACACCGTTGTCAGGAATATGGGAATAATAGAAAATCTGTAAATAGCTAAGAAGGCACCTGTGCACTGCTGAAAGTGCACCAAACACCCTAAAATGACTCTACTATTTTCTGCAGATTGTTTCCACAGTCTTGCCTCAGCTCTGCAGTGACACGGTGTTTAGAATAGAGAATTTGGTCCAAACCCAGTGTGACATTGTTACGGAGGGTGGGTTTTGTGCCATGACAAAGTCCCTGTCAGAGCCACACCATCCTGGGCAGGGCCACGTGAGGGATCCAACACTTTTCCTGCCTTTCATATTCTCTGCTGCTGCAAATGAGTTCCCCAAAGGCACGGGGAGATGTTTAAGTT
The DNA here is from genome assembly GCA_013398955.1 of Callaeas wilsoni. Lineage (NCBI taxonomy): Eukaryota > Metazoa > Chordata > Aves > Passeriformes > Callaeidae > Callaeas > Callaeas wilsoni. The sequence continues at coordinate 52,836 of VWPU01004926.1, forward strand.
AAAAAGACAAACAAACAATGAGCTGCTTACTGATGAATGCTGATTATGGCGAGTTTGGCTGCTTCTTTTCATGCATCAGAGCCCAGAATTTCCCTGCTGACATCAACTGCTTGGCTAAAATGGTTTTGTTTCATCTTTGTAATGCATGCAAGGGAGAAAACTCTGACTTAATAACACTCTCAAGGCTTTCATTTGTGGTTTGTGCCTTCCCCAGAGATCGAGACGGTGAAGTTGGCCCGTTTAGTTTACAGCAAACTGCACGAGATCTGCAGCAACTGGGTGAAAGATTTCCCTCTGCAGCCCAAGCCCCACCGCTACTACGAGACCTCCATCCACGCCATCAAGAACATGCGCAGGAAGATGGAGGACAAGCACGTCTGCATCCCTGACTTCAACATGCTCTTCAACCTCGAGGTAAGCACAGAGCACGTGGGAGACACAGGTTCTATGATCACTGGTTTCCATCCTGGGAAAATGGGAGGTTTTCCACTGAGGAAGTGAAAGGTGATGGACCTGAGAGGGGTTGGCAGCTGGTGTTGACCAGGTCACCTTACTGTTCATCTCTGAAGCCACTTGGCAACCAGGGGTGGGTCTGCTCTGCTTTTCCACCCTTCCTCTTGGGAGAAAGAAGCCAAAAGCAAAAATAAGGAAAGAAAGTAAAAAAACCAAACCCAAAACTTCCAGGACTATGGGGTACAGCTCACACACAATTCTAGCAGTGTGAGTAGTTTGGTGGAACTGGGGCCTGTCTTCCCTTCCATTAATTTATTGATGTGGCCATTGGTCAAACACTCATTCTTGCTCTCCCTTGAGATATAAAACTGGACACTGAAGAATGGAAAATATAAGGAAGTGGCAAGAATTTTACTTTAAGGATCAAATTGCTGCATAATTTCTTCTTTATTACACCCTGTCACTTTAATAACCATCCTCTGCCCCATCCACATTCTTACCTTTAAATGATATTAATGCAAACAGAGGCAGATGTTTCCTTTGCCTGTCAATTGTCAGCTTTCTTATTCCAATTTGTGTTGGAGCCCATTACCTAAAAATTACAATGTGCAAATATTCCAGTCACTGAGCTGGCTGTCAAGGTTGAATTGGCTCTGTCAGTGGGTTGGTGTTGTGTGTGTGAATAGGCACAGGAGTTGCTGTCTCCTGGTACCACGTTGTTTCTCTGAACAGAGAAGGGGAAGCTGAGAAAACTGCCTTGAAGATGAGTGATTTTGCTGTATTTGATTTGTGAATGTAATCACAATTTTCTGATGAGAGAGCACATGCAGATTTTTTAAAACACAGGCATCTAAGATGGTATGTTTTAGATTTAAGAAAAAAGAAGAGTGAAAGCAGAGGCTGGCTGGCTTCACATTTTAACTGTACTGGCATTTTATCCCTGGTGGATTCCAATCATGATGTAGACTTCATGCAAACTGTATTGGATGTTCTTCTCTCTCTGTGGTTTTTGCAGTCATAAAATCTCCTGCACAATTTGATGAGAATGGCACTTCCTATTTGAGTTGTGTGACTGAGCTGTAACAAATGGTACCTAAGGAGAACTGAGAGCACTACACAGGGGATTCTGGCAGGGCACCTCTTGCACTTTGCAGGTAGAATTCAACAACAAGGTAGAAATTTCCCATTGATGCAAGTGCAGGTGGTCAGGGTAGTTTGCTTTTGCAGTGGATTCTCCATCTCTAATTGCAATTTAATGAGGACAGCACAAATCCCAAGTTCAGAGGTTTGAGACAATCCAATGAGCTGTTTGTGTTGCTCTCTCTGAGTTTTTTTCTCCCTGTGTTTCCACTCGCAGGACCAAGAAGAACAAGCTTATTTTGCAGTGTTTGATGGTCATGGAGGAGTGGATGCTGCCATCTATGCCTCCATCCACCTGCACGTGAACATGGTCCACCAGGAGATGTTCCAGCACGACCCAGCCGAGGCTCTGTGCCGAGCCTTCCGCGTGACCGACGAGCGCTTTGTGCAGAAGGCAGCCAGGGAGGTGAGGGACTCCAAAAGCACTGACCTGTAAATTCTGCCTTTCTCAGAGGGGGGCTCCAAGCACAGGAGAGTCAGCACAGAGCTGTCCATGAGCTGGTGGGTTTCTGTCCATAGCTTCACATCCCATAAAAATGTCAGCTGCTGCTTCTCACAGCATCCCACTCCTCTAAAGGATGCTGCTGCCATTCCCACATTCACCTGCTCACCAGGCTCAGTCCTTGGGTTCACTAACACACAGGTGTGCCTGCCAGTAGCAGGAGGCAGCCAGAGCAGTCCCAGCAGTGCCTGGCTCCTGGCAGCTGGGTCCCATGCCAGGGATGTCACGGGGCAAATTCGTGTTCAGCCAGGTTGGCTCTGAGGGGCTGTTAGTGAGCAGTCATAGCCGTAGGGAAAGCACTGCCTGTTCCTCCCTGGGAATAGGCTCTGTGCTGCAGTTCCAACGTGTTCTGTCCCTGAGTTAAGTAAGAAAATGCTTTGAAATGGAAATGTATTTTTTTCAGAGCCTGCGCTGTGGAACCACCGGGGTGGTGACTTTCATTCGAGGGAATATGCTGCATGTGGCTTGGCTGGGGGACTCCCAGGTCATGCTCGTGAGGAGAGGCCAAGCTGTGGAACTGATGAAACCCCACAAACCAGATCGAGAGGTGAGGAGGGCCTGTCTAAACAGCTCTGGGCAGTGACCACCACAGGTACCAGCTCGGGGGGAGCGCTGCCGTGCCAGGATCCCTTTGAGCAGCAGTGCATGTTCCACTCATCCTGGTTTGTTTGGATCTGTGTGCAAATCCTTTGTCTCATGGGGCCTGCTGTGTTTGTGAAAAACCAAATATTTATGAGAGTGCTGAGTGCGTGTTGCAGCTCTGACTGCTCTGTCCAAACCTCTCTCGTGTTGCTGTTCAGGATGAGAAGAAGCGCATCGAGGCCCTGGGCGGCTGCGTGGTCTGGTTTGGAGCCTGGAGGGTGAACGGGAGCCTCTCTGTCTCCAGAGCTATTGGTGAGTGGGCTTCCATTTCTTTTTCAGACTTGCTTTGCTTTTTAACTATAAAATTTTCATTTTCTAGCCATTGAAATTTGAAATACAGCTGAAGATAGACCTGTGAGCAATAACCTCTTTTTTCCCCCTACAGTCTGAGAGAATAATTTCCAAATAATTGCTTTAACTTGGGGTGAGAGTCATTGGCTCCATGCTGAGTGATTAAAGGGCTGATGGAAGCTGTGGATGCAAACCCACAGTTGTGTTTCTCTGCTGTTCTTCCACAGGGGATGCTGAGCACAAGCCATACATCTGTGGGGACGCAGACTCTGCCTCCACGGTGCTGGATGGCTCTGAAGACTACCTCATTCTGGCCTGTGATGGCTTCTATGACACAGTCAACCCCGATGAGGCAGTCAAAGTGGTGGCTGACCATCTGAAGGAGAATAATGGTGACAGCAGCATGGTAGCACATAAATTGGTGGCATCTGCTCGGGATGCCGGCTCCAGCGACAACATCACTGTCATTGTGGTGTTTCTCAGGGACATGAACGCGGCGGTCGCGGTCAGCGAGGAGTCGGACTGGACAGAGAACTCTTTCCAAGGTGGGCAAGAAGACAACGGGGAAGACAAGGAGAACCATGGAGACTGCAAACGGCCGTGGCCCCAGCACCAGTGCTCAGCACCTGCAGATTTAGGCTATGAAGGACGAGTGGATTCCTTCACCGACAGAACTAGCTTAAGCATAGGGTCCAGCGTTAACCCCTTGGATGATCAAGGCTATTTAGACCTGACAAAAACAGAAACTAGTACACCTCAGAGTGCCAAATGTCTGCCACCAGTCCAAGTGTTCAGTCCTGGCATACCAAAGAGTGCGGGTTGGATCAGCAGCTCCCCGGTGAAGAGCGAGTCCCCGGAGCTCAGCGCGTCCTCGGGCTGCGGACGGAGCGATCCCAGGGAGGACGACGTCCCTCTGAGCTCGGGTGCTGCAGGGCAGGGCATCTACAGGGTCAGGGGTTTATCCCCCGTCTTCTTTGGGCTGGAAGATGAACTGTTCAAATCCTTGGGAAAACGAGCTGCGTTTCCTCACTTCCGGCTCTGCAACGGGAAGAGGCGGCGAGGAGCCAGGCTCAAACCAAAGTTTCACACGCCGCTCTGGGCTCACGAGCCTTCCCAGGGAGAAGGAGCCAGCCTGGCCTTCCCTGCCCGGGGCCGCAGGAGCAGGAGGGCGTTGGCCCGACCCTCCCCGTGGCAGAGGCTGCCCAGCCACGGCTCTTACAGCGAGTGTTTGATGCGAAGACAAAGTCATTGTATACCAGACCCACACCTTCATCAATGCTGTAAAATGTAACCACCCCCTCGTGTTCCCCTGTCAGACTCCCAAAGTAGACATTCCCAAAATAAAACTGGCATCATCAGAAAGCGAAAAAAAAAAAAAGAGGTGGGCATTTCCGAACTGTACTCCAGTCCCCTGCCAAGCTCAACCCCTGTGTAAATAGATCTAGGAATTAACCAATGTAGTTGTTTCAATCTCTAATAAAGTTTGGTGGTGGTGCCACCCCGAGCAATGCCGCAGCCGCCCGACCACCCGCACACACGAGTGTCCAGCCACATCCAGCAGGGAGAGCCCGGCAGCCGCTGCACGTGGACAGACAACGCCAGGGCACGGTCCTTAAACACACAGAAGGTTGCACCTGCCTGAGAAATGTCTGTGGAGCAATACTCAAAAGAACGATCTGGGTTAGAACTGCCAAATTTTTTTAGAGCGGGGGGAAATTTCCATAGAGTCGAGGTTTGGGGTTTTTTGGGTTTTTGTTTTTCTTTTAGTGTTCTGCTTTCTGTTTATTCCAGGTGAGCGTTAAGATGAATTAGAAAATTACATCCACTTTTGCAGGTAGACGACTAAAAGCCATACAGGGTTTACCAGGTACCTTAGGAATGGACACACTAAGCTCCTGCTGCTCTGGTCTCAGACTCCCATCGAGGTACAGACTCATAATTTACCTTTTTTTTTTTTTATCATGTAATATAAAATGCAGAGTATGAAGAAAACTTTTCTTGCAGTTTTAAAAAAAAAAAATCATTTCCTGTGGCTGGAGGTGCAGTGTAGGGAATTCCGTATCTTTCTGGTGCTGTTAGTGGCATTCTCCTCATTTCTCAGTTTAGGAAATTGTTCTCAATGAGTTGAACATGATTGTGCTTAATGCTTTGAGCCAACCTCTTCCCACCTTAACTTCATCTCAGGTCTTAAAAGAACCCAACCCGTGGAGGTGTCCAGTCCCACCCTCTGTCCCTGCGCCCGTCCCAGCGGAGATCAGGAGCTGTTGGATGAGCCGTGTGGTTCTGGTGAGGATTCCCAGGTGGCAAAGGCAGCATTTCACATCCAGTGGCAGCAGGAAGGATGCAGCACCGCGGCTGCCACGTGGTGTGTTCAGGGTGTGTAGGGATGGATGCCGGAGCAATGCAAAGAGGATGGAAATGCCGAGGATGCAGCAGAGCAGGGGCTGCGCTGGGGCTTCAGCGGAGAGGGTGGAATTCAGTGCCCGGGCAGGGCTCTGCTCCGGCTGCCCCGGGTCCAGGAGGGCCAGGGAGGAACGTCAGCTGCCCTTCTTTGCATCAGCAGCGGCCACCAGCCCCTCCCCGCTCCCGAGGTGAGGTCACACCCTTAGGGGAGCCGCTAATTGGGACGTAAATAAGCGGCCGATTCCCATCAGCTCCACTAAGTCCAGATCCCGTCACTACCCTTGGTTACAGCGATGCATTGGGAGGAGTATGAATAAAGTAAGTCTTCATAGGCACTTAGTGAACAATTCATATCATTTTAGCAGTAACAATAGCAGTATTAGTGTTTAGCTAGAACTTGCAAAGTATTTTAATATTAAGTAGTCAAAATTATTCAACACGACGAGATGGCGAGGCTTGAATTCTGCCAATTTCTGCTGCTTCTCTCTTTGATGCACTATTTTAAAAGCAATCTGATGAACAGCAAAAGGCTTTGTGAGCAACCAGGAGTTGGAGTGTGGCTTTAGATTCCTTTGATCTTTCTCAGACTTTGTTTTAATCTTATGGGATCATTGGCTCTTATCTGCCATCTTATTCTGCCTTAGCTGTTGTCAACGTTCTCTTTAGCTGCAGCTTCTGTTCCAAGTCAGATTTACTGAGGAAATTTGAGAAACCACGAAATGGTAAAATATGCAACTCTGGGGCATCTCTGCGGTGCCTTTGTTTTAAATTATTCACAGTAATAATGACTCACTGAAAGTCCATCTTTAGCTGACTGTCGTGTTCCGGAGAGAAAGGTGGTGTAAGTGCAATTCTTGATGTGAGTAAATTAGAATGCAAACCCGTCACGGATGATAAAACTTCTTCCCAGTCTGCAGGAGCAGTTGAAGAGCACTGGACTGCATGTGTGCTGTTTTGGGAAGGATCTAGCTTTTTAGGTGTGGATTCATAAATGGTAATTCTGCGACTCATCCCATTTATCTTGCTAGGAGAAATTTAAAAAAATCCACCATCGTAGTTGCAGTGTGGTCAGGTAAAACCATTGTATAGATAGAGCAAGTGTTCATTTCTTCACTAACTGCATATTTATAGAGTAGATAGGAACCATTTGTAAGGTAAGTCCTTTAAAGTTCTATACTATTAAAAGTAGTGGTTATTGGTCTGATTATGCTGCTCTTGATTCTACACACTAGACAAAAAGCAGTGCTTGTGAAATGCAGTGTTTTCTCTTAATGCCACTGGTGATAGGAAGTAGTTCCTTCAGTCCAAACTCCTGTGCCCTTATCTGCTGCTTGCTGACGTAAGCAATAATCCCTCTCTAACGGTATCTAAGTGTTCTGTATCTCGTACCTTGATCGTCTATCTGGTGACAGTGTAAAATATTAGGCTAATAGAGAAGTATCTCATTGTATTTATTAACTGTTGATACTGAGATTCAGTCTGTGACCTGTGTTTTGTATTTTTATCGTGTATCTTAGTGGTGGTGAAAATTTGTACAACAAATCTTTCCAATAAAGAGCTGAAGTATCCCTTTTCCGCGTTCACACAACCCCGCATCCCTCTCGGTCGACGTGGTGACCGTGGTTGCAGAACCAGGAGGTAGCAGTGACAACATGACTTTAGTTTTGTTCTGTTTCAGTTGTGGTGGTTTTGAGGAGAGGGCTCGGGGCTGGTTTGCCTGGAGCTGCTCAAAACTCGCTCGTAAGCTCTTCACTGTGAGCGCCGCGGGGCTCCCACGCCGGGACGGGGCCGCTGTGCTTTTCCAGCTCTGAGGAAAATGTGCGGGGCAGGGAGCAGAACAGCACCAGAGCAGGGAGCTCTTAGCCCATTCCCTTTGCACTAGAGGTGGGTGGAAACGCACGCACGGTGGAACTTTTCTTTACCTAGAAGTGCCATCCATTGTCCTCGCGAGTGAGAACCGTTCCGTAGCTGAGTTGTTGAGTTCGGTGGCGCCGCGGCGCTGAAGGACGATGTCCGAGCAGACTTTAACTTACACCACGTTTCTGGTGGTGCATCATCCTAGAAACTCCGCCTGTTTTTGGAGCACTGTGTGTCAGTTGTCCCATGGGCAGATGAGGCACAACGAGTTGTGTGCGTAGACGTGGCTGCTGTAGTAAAGTCCACTCTCTCCTCACGAAATCCTCCCGACCCCAAGATTCTGCGGGAATAAAGCAAAATGAGAAAGATTGGTCTAAATTAGGGGCTGTTTTAGCACAATTTCTTCACTTGGCACTTAGTCACATAAACAAAGCCATCCAAGGGGATACTGCAGCTTTGTTCATGTCTGTAATTTAGGGCAATCTTTCTTTAAGTCACATCCTCTTTGCGACAGGAACAAAACTTTCTACCCTCGTATCATGTGCAATAATAAGGAAGCATTAGCACGACCTCTGACTCCAATGCCAGTGCCCCTCTCCAGCCCTGGCCATGGCACTGCCCTTGCCAGCATTAAAGCTAAAGAAAACCAACCCCCACCTGTCAGGGTCTCGTACAACCCTTGTCGTGTCCGGTTTTTCCTCTCCTTCCCTCTGGAAGACACCTCGGGACGAGAACAGGGGAGGTGGCTGAGCTCACCCCGAGGGCTGCTGCTCGTGGCCAGCCAGGCGCAGTCTCAGCTCCTGGGTGCTCCTGCTGACCTTTCTGTAGTACCTTGTTCATGAAACATGTTCTTTATGAAGTGAATAAATTCAAGCTAAATCATGTACCAGTGTTGGGACTTTTCCATTTGCAATCCTGTTCTACAGATCACCCGCGAGTTTAGTTCTAACCATGTATTAGTCATCCATATTTTATTTATGAAAGCTGTTTATACAGGAAAAACTGTTGAAGTTTTACCAATATCTTAATAAAACAGTAATTTAAACCACACTCCAGATAGTCTGGTTATTTAACAGCCAACAAAGGCAGCGAGCAGCTGTGCCTTTACTGTGGTGAAAGGGGGTTTCCTTTGTGGGATATGGAACTGGAATTACTCTGCTGTGGCCAAAAGGGATGGGGCTGCTATGGCATCCAAGGAGATGGATGTCTTCCAAGCCTCTTTCCCCACCCTGTTCTTTACAAACCAGCCCTAAATAAGCTGTCTGTAAGGTGAGCAGATCAACAGCTCCTCTCTTGCCCCTGCAGCAGCTGGACACAAGCTCCAGAGCAGGCCCTGTGCCCCATCAGCCATTTCCTTCAGCTTGTGAGAGTAAAGCACCTGTGAGTGCTGAAAAGGCAGAGCTCCATGATTACACTAATTAAGCTGTGTGCAGTAATCACCACACAGCCCCAAACGCTCACAAGGCACCTCCAGAGTGGGGGCCTGGCCCTGGCCCCCTCCGGGCTCAGCCCTGGAACAGGCTCTGCTCCCTCTGCAGCTGAGGCACAAACCAGCTCTGGGGAAAAACTCTGCATCCTTCTCCATTCCTGTTTGAATCACGGAGATTTAAGCATTTGGTCTGGCTTCTACAAACAGAATCCCAGAGGGGTGTAAGTGCTTTTTGCTGAATAATTAAGGAAAAAGGTGACAGGTGGATGGCAGGAAAGAGTCCCTCCATGAGCATCCAGGCACTGCAGCAAGTGGAGCTGACCCTGACAGCCTCCACCATTTTACTTATCCACACACAAACACCTAAAACTCAGATTTCAACATTCATTTTATTAACAAAGTGCAAACAGTTTTAAACTAGGAGTTGTAGAGCACATTCACGTGGACACGGGGCACAGGCAGCCACACGAGGACACCACCAGCAGGTACTTACAGGGCTCATGCTTTGTCACTAACCAGGCATCAGCTCCCAGAGGAGCTTCACAAGGACTTTAGCAGCTCAAAATGCAACGAACAAAGAGTTTGGCAATGGGTGTGGTTGGTCCACGTCACCGACTGGGGAAAACAATTGGAGTGGTGGCTGTTTTGTCCCAGCTCTGGAGCCACCCCCAGCATTCCGAAGGACAGTCACACACTCGTGGTCATTCCAGTGGCACAGCAGGACACTCATCCCCCTGGGACGGGGCTCAGCACCTTCCCCACAACTCCCCGGAGCAGCTGAGGCCGGTGGAACAGGAGTGCCACCCTTCAGTGCCAGGGTTAAGAGAGCGGCAGGAGAACCACGTTTGCCAGAGTGGAGAGGGCACACAGCCATGGACAGCAGCCTCGGGCTCAGCTCCAGGGAACGCACACACCTCTCCCAGGGATGCAGCTGTGGATCTTCAGGCCTCAAGCCCATGCTTTACCTGCTCCAAACAAAGTCAGTTTTCACTGAAGACTCTCCTGCTGGGGCATTTTTAAGGCTTCAAACACAATCTTATGAGTCAAAATTTTATGCCAGCTACTTCAACCCAGTCCGTTTTGGAAGCATTTAGACCTCAGCCCTCCCTCCTTCCCAGCCTGCCTCAGAGCCAGAGGGAGCTCAGGATCCTGGCACAGGATGAGCAGTGGCTCCATGGCTGCAGCTCCTGGAGCAGCACAAGGAAGGTGCAGCCCTGTTGGGGTTGGCCAAGGAGAATCTTCCCCAGTACCTGGTGCTGTCATCTCCAGGGACAAAGCTGAGATTGTCAGAAGTGGCTTGATCCCCGTCTGGTAACACCGAGGAGTGCTCTGAGGGTGAAAACAACACCAGCAAAACCCAGTCACCCTCACCAGTGAGCACTGGAGCAGCCAGGGAATGCTCCCTCCCCTCACTCTGGCCAAGACCTCACCCCCGTGGCCTCACAGCTTTGATCCATTGGACTGGAAGTGAAAGCTTAACCAGAGGACTTTCTGAAGCTCCACTGAACTGCTGGAAGCACATTCCTGCCAATTAAGATGCAAATCCATGTCTAAGGCAGTGGTTACCTCCCTGGAATTAGCCTACTTACAGTGCCAATCCTGGCACACAGGGAGTTCCAATTGGGAACTGGAGCTATGGGTTTTCCAACCCTTCCCAGAGACTCACCTAAACTGACTTCTCAAGGCTAGCAAGAGTTTCCCTCTCCTGTTTTGAGCTGTTTTAATTGGGATCCCAAGAGAGGAGTTCCAAATCTTACTGGCACTTTGAGCTTTAACACCTCCACAGTCCCCTCAGAGACTGGGAATGTTTGGGAAGAGGAAGAGGATAGAATGTTTCTATCAGCTCTACCTTCGCTGGAGGGCTGGACAGAGAAGGCCTGGTTGAACACCTCCGAGGGAGAGGTGGCATCTTCCTGCTCCTCATTTTCCGTGTCACATTCAATGTCACTGTCACTGCTCATCCCTGGCAGGAGGTGAAGGACGTGCTTCTGACACACCCCAGCTGCAAGAGAAACCAGAGACACCCAGGGCAACGTGATGGCAGCAGGATCTGCACAGCTGAAACATCTGACTTTGTGCCATGGAAGAGTTCCTGCCAGCTCTTGGGATTTGCTATCAGGAGAATAGAGGGAAGGAGCACTTTCCAAGCACTCTGGGTACCAGCCCTGAACACAGCTGGATCCATCCCATGTGCCACCAGTTGAGCTGCTCAGTCTACTCTGCAACTGGGAGAGAAAGTTGCTTTTTTAGGAGCTAAAAGGCAGCACAACCTGTGGGGCAGATGGACCTACCAGAGCCTTCAAGCAGCAATAGTGCATTTGAGCCTCACACAACGAATTTCCCCTCCAAAGCAGAACCAGAGCTGTTGGTGACTCCAGGGGTGACCTTGGGTGTGCACTGGGCAGCCAGAACTCTCCGTGGATGACACAAGGTCTGCTTGGCTGTGCCTCTTAAAAGCTGATACTCATTGCTAAGAAAAAGCAAAGTGAGGGGCCAACGCTACTGTAGTTTTTCCTCTGAAGGGGAAAAAATGGTAATATTTGCTTCCTGGGGTTTTTAACAATGAAGTATTTCAGTTTCTAAAGCGTTTTCCTATTGGGCTCCCTGCTCTGAGAGCAGAACTGCAGGAGCACATCACGATCACGCTGCAGTGACTAAGAGCAGAAATTCAGTTTTGTCACTGAGAGACCTTCTGTAAATGCCAACTCCCACACAATATTGCACACTGCAGCTCGAGATGGATGCTGGCACCTTAATATAGGCTTTGCGCTACAATCCAGTCATTGAAATTCAAATTAGTGCAGGGGTGGAAGGCAGGAGAGTTTTAGCAAGATAAGAAAAACTATGTGGACTTTCAGAAGGAGAAAAAAAAAAAAGCAGTGTTATTTTTTTCCAGCATGGAAAGGATGCAGGAAGGGAGGGGGAAAACTTTCCTTCAAGTCTCTAAGGAAACGGGATTTTGCACCACAACACCTGGCAAGAACGAAGCGCTGGAGAGGCTCTCCTGTGGCTGTGGACAAAGTTACCACGGAGGGCAAGGCAGCAGAATTACAAACCAAGGTCACTGGCTACTATTTTAATTAGATAAGAATTTCTTCTCAAGGCCACTCCACTGAACAGCAAAGCAGAGGCCTGGAGCTGTCTCAAGGTACAGAAAGCAGCTGCTTGTGCAGAGAGCGATGGCGCCACGTGAGAGCCCCGATCCTGCCCGGCCAGCAGCGACGCCGAGATCTTCTCAACTCGCTCAGATTTATTCTCCAGCTGCCACGTTACAGCAAAGTTCAGCAGCCATGGAAGCAGCTTTTGGGGGTTGTTTTCTCTCCTTTCCCACCCCAGAAGCGGAGCAGCAGCACCCGGAGCGCGGCCACGCCGCACCTGCCCCCCACAACGTCCAATTTACCTTCCTCTGGTCCTGCAGAGGCACCTTCAGAACCCATCCCCTGCAGCTCCCCGGGCTCAGAGCTGCTCTCCAGGCCACCAGACTGAGCCCCTTCCGTCCGACATCCCTTGGAGTTTGAGCTTGGGAAAGAATTCAGGAGAAATATAAAACCCCACGTTAGAAATTCAGCCTTAACTCAGTTGTGGAAACAAAGCTTTTTAGTGCCACACTGAGTTTTACTCCTTGTTTAAGTCTTCTGCACGCACACTTAAACTTTCAGCTTTAAGACTTTAAATATTTCTAAATCAATCAAAAAACCTTGAGAAGTTTGAGTATTTTTCAAAAAAGGTGACTCTACTTATTGAGAAAAAATAACCTGAAAACTCTATTGCCCTTTGCTTAAGTGGCCAACAGAGAATTATCATGAAACAGCTGAAAAATCCAGTTAGAGTGAAAAACATCTTAAATGAGGAAATCAAAAGTGATTAAATTTCAGTTAGAGGGTATTTTGCATAGAACAGTGGGAAAACAGACCTGGACTGCCTTTCAATTCCAAGTGTCAGACTCCAGCCAGGGCTGATCAAAATAAGAGAAAAATGGAAAAATAAAAAAAGAAGAAAAAAGACAACTTGTAACCTAGTTATAAACCCAAAAATTGCTGTCCAGAGGGAACAGCAGCAACCAAGTAAACTTCAAAGTAATTTCTCCTTCATGCTACACACACCTGGTTTTAGGAGATTGTGGGGTTTTTGTAGATCAAGGGAAGGTGGGGGAGGAGATAAGAGACAAAATGAAGAAACCCTTACCCCAGAGCACCAACTTTTCTGTTCTTCTCTACAGCAGCCAAGCCAGAAGCTCCCACCTCGGAATCTGATCCCTCGCAGGGTCTCTCCTCCTGCTTCGGCAGCGCCTCGGCAGCCCCGGGGCCGGCCAGGGCCCGAGCGTGGGGCCGAGCACTCAGCTTGGAGCTCCCCAGGCCTCCTGAGCAGAGAGAGCACAGCTGTGATCCATGTGATCCTTCCCTCCTTCCCTGAACGCTGGAGAGGGGCAAAATACCAAATTTCTGTGTTAGGGGTTTCCTCGTGCTTGCACTGAAGGAAGGGCATGGCGCAGCTCAGGAGCAGCGCTACCATAAAATCCTTACTGGAGTCTCCTTGAGCTCCCTCTAAGTCAAATCACAATTTAAACCTGGTTCAGTGCTGTTTGATCCTGGACCTTCACTGTCAAGTTCACTCCTGAGGTATTCTCTGAGCGGCCAGAACATAAAACATGTATTTATGTTCTGGTACGTGAATGTGAGGTGCTACCTCCCAGATCAGCTATCAAAGGAACAGGTAACACTCACTGTGTGGGACAGAGGATCCATGCAAGTTTAAGGGAAACTCCAGTTGTGAAATAAAAGACTCGTTGGAAAGCTTTTGCACAACAGATGCCAATTCCACCCCCCAGAGAGGTGACAATGGCCGGGTACCCTCAGCAGAGTGGCCGTCCCCCTTCAGGCGCAGGCTCCCGTCCCCGCCGTCCATGGCTCTCCTCAGGGACAGGCTCCCGGCAGCTCCCGAGCGAAGGGGCTTGGCTGAGGTACTTTTCTTACTGGCAGCTGCAAAAAAGTGCAAAGATGCGACAAGAGTTCAGTCAAAGCACTGCTGGACCCTGGCCCTATGCTTGTTTTAAGTGCAGCTCCACATTATTCCCATTAACTCTGAGTCCTGCACAAAATCCTTCCACATCTTCCAGTCAAAGGCCTGGCCTGCACAAGCCACGTTCACCGGCCTTACACTGAAACGTCCTTCAGAAAGCTCCACCCACATTCCTTCAGCCAGCAGAGAGTATAAAGGACAGACAAACCCAAATCCTGCCTGGCTTGTATTTTAGATTTCAGCAAGTCTGGGCTGCTGTAATTTGTTCCCTGCAACAGCCTCAAGTTCCCAGCTGGGCCTGACGCAGCACAGTTGAGGGAGTGACCAGCTCAGGCCGGGCTGATACTGGGTTAAACCTCACAACATCCTCACTGCATCAGGTCTGGCAGTGCCTGTGGGGTCAAGTTTGTGTGTTTTACACAGAAAGGCTGCAGTTTCAGCAACTCAAGGGCAAGGCAGGTTTACATTTCTGACCTTCCAGCTGAACCCGAGCATGAGGAACTGCCTGGGGACGTGAATCACCTGTAAGGGTGATTAAATCCCCTTTTCCATGCACTTACAATTCCTTATGTAACAGCTGGTGACTGAAGACTTGGTCAGCAGTTCCATCCCAATTTCCTGCAGTTTGCTGCAGCTGTCAGTGCCACAGGCAGCCAGGGCCCCCTGCTCGATGGAGAAGAAGCTGGGCTGTCCCTCTCCAGAGCCAGCATTGCTGCTCCTCACTTCAGACAGCTGGTTCTTCACGTCAGACATTTTGCTCCGAACTTCTGCCATCTGGGTTTTGAGTCTTTTCAGCATCTTCAGGTCGGGGGGCACCCTCCACATGGCCTGGTGCCTCCGCTGCTCTCGATCCTTCAGGGAATAGGATGAGGCTTTGCCAAAGGAAAAGGCAGAGAACGCAGCAGGTAAGGAAAAGCATTCTCAAATAAACATGGATATCTAAGAATTGTACCTTCTGTCCTGCTGTAAAAGTGAGGGACGCACATTCTGTCCTGGCACAGCACCACACTGAGGCTGCAAGCACTGCCAGGCTGCTAGGACAGCAGGGTTTTGTTTCCAGTCATGCAAGATCCCAAATCCTGCTGACTGGGAGAAGCCAGGCTCCCAGTACTGCTGCAGGAATTCTGGTGACACCTGAGCTACCACCCTGCCAGCCAGGCTGCCAGTTCATGTCAAATTTGTTTTTATAAAACTTGTTGACTGTGTGTAGAAGATTCTCAGACTACCAACATCTCGTAACACAGAGAACTGAAAGAAATCTGAAACCAGGGAAGGAATTCCCTTAAGTACCTCACAGCAGAGGTGAACAACCCTCTGTGTTGCTCAGCTGGAATTAGATCAACCTGGATCTATCTGAAGTGTTATAAATTCTATAATTTATAAATTATAAATTTCTCTGCAAATTCATCTGTTCCAAACTGTAAAGTCGAGTGGCTCTTAGAAACCTTCACCTCAGGAGGTGAGGTCTGGCCAACTCCAAATGGAACAGCAGCTTTGTCTTTACTGACCAACTTCAATAAGCTCTGGGAACAGTCAAATCCAAAGGGAAGCTCCACAAAACAGGTGATTTTGGCTGTGTGTTCAGCAGCTAAAGATTCACACAACTCAGCACAACAGGAGAGCTTCACCCTGCTTGAGTGGCACAGCACAAAGTGCAGTGCCCTCTCCTCAGCTCCTTTTGTCCAGGGATTTTTCCAAAAGCAAAACAGAACTGGGACTCACAGTTCATGTGCTGCTCCCTTTTTTTTTTTGTACTTCTGGAAGTGACTTCCATTTTTGGAAATATGGATTACATTCACTGAATTTTCATGGCTGTTTATGTAACCACATTTAAAAAGCTAATGACAAAAGAACAAAGGGTTTGAGCCAGCTTTTAAATTCAGTGCCACCAATGGTATTGTGGCAGCAAACCCAAGCACCATTTGTAGCAAAGGGACATTTTATTTCTCTTCCTGTTCTAGAAAGTCACCAAATGGCTGTGGGCCAGCAGCTCAAATAAGTGTCAGTCATGACAAAATTCAATCAAACTTCAGTAATACATTTAATTCCTCACTAACAGAGGAATAAGCAACCTTCGGGAAGAGCCAGGGGTGCCAGGCCTTCCAGCTCTGCTGCTGCACATGGAATTAATTGGTATTTTCGGGTCAAGGGTCCCAACTGAACCACAAATATTCCTCAATTATTTAAATACCATCACTATTTTTGGCTCCTGACATTTTGATCCATTTTTCTCTTTTTCTTTTTCCCTTTTCCAGCCCTTCCAACCACTCACATTTTTCTAGTTCTAATGGCCTCTAAATTCCAGGATCTCTTTTGCTGGTTTGCACCATGCTCCAAGTACTCCCAGCCCCTCCAACTGTGTGCAGGGAGAGGTGGAGCTGCTGCCTCAGCACAGAATTGTGTTTTGTGTTGGCTTCCAGTGCCAACCCCTTCCAGAAAAAGGGCTTTTCAGTCACCCCCCTGCATTTCCAGGCAGGAATTAAACCATCAGACACATGGTGTAGTTACCTCTGTTCTGCAGAAGAGAGGCAGGAGGACGTGGCTGAAGGCCCCAAAGGTTTTCCATGCCATTTCTGTCTTTTAGGTCCAACAAGTGGATTAAAATTAAGGGATCTATATCCAGCAAACTGCTGCTGGCCGTGGAGCCCAGGGCGCTGGCTCCCCGCCGGGAGGGTCTCCCACTGGCACTGCTGTAGCTGTGGCTGGTACCTGAGCAGGAGAGACACAAAGCTGGGATGTGTGGGGCACAGGGATGCATTATTCCCTGGGAAAAATAAAAAGTTATACAAGTAGATTAGGAATGAAAGCATCCCATGAAACTCAACGAGGCATTGGTATTTTGCAGATTTCTGGATGCTGAAAGCAATCAGGTATGCTTCTAATTAAAGAGCAGGATAAAAACAGCTGGAAAGAGGGAAGTGCTTCACTTCATACCTTTTATAAAAATCTCTTAATAAACGGATTTGTTAACGAATCAATACAAAGATTAGAGTTACTCTAAAGAAGTAAGGAGACAAACATGCCCCTCCCTGAACTTCAGAACCTTGAAACAGGGAATTCTGTCTTTCCAGCACCAACAGACTTGTACAGCAACACAAACACCACTTCCAGAGAATGCCACTTCTGCTATCTTTGTCCTAAATAAACATACTTTGATTCCATAATATATCTCTGTATTCCATGCAGATATACACTTCTTTCAGAATCCTGTGCCTAATCTGGGCTGTGATCATCTCCAGGCTGCAAAAAACCCCAGAACCACTTTATGTGTTGCATTTAAAATCATTCTTTACGTCATTCCCTCCACATTCTTTGGGTTCTGCAGTGCACTAAACCCCAAATGAATGTGTCACCCACTCAGAGGTCACACAGATATCAGTAGAAATTCCTTATCAGTCTCCTATTGATCAGAACACAAGGAATTTCAGAGGCACAACGCTGCCCTCCAAACTTTCACACCAATTTTAAACCAGCACATTCAGATGATTCCCCCCCTCCCTTTTTTTATTGAACCAATGAAGTGTTTCTGCTACACTGCAATAATCAGTACAAACCACATGATGCAGCAGTTCCCAAAATAGAACTGCCTGCAGAACACACAGCTTGGCGTAGCTTCCAAGAGGAGCAGGGGAAGGAATCCAGCAGAGTTTTGCATTTCTGGGAATTCTGGAGTCATTTTTCATACCTGATGCTCCAGGAGTAGCAGCAGCTGCTGCATCCTCCATGAGATCTCCATCTTCCAGCTCCATAGTGCTGCTGTATTCCACGTCATTCTCTCCAGACCTTCGGGGATGGTCAGGGTGGGAAAAGGAGAATACAACTGTTAGCTTTCCTTGGCTCTTGCTAAATGTTATGGCACAAACCTCAAAAAACAACATAAAGTGCTGTAAATTGTATCTCCTGCATTCCAAGCTACCCAGACTGAACAAATGAAGTGTGGTAATTAAACGACTGACTCGTTAACCAAGAAGCCAGAAGTGCCATATGTACCTAGACTGCAAAATCTGATCCTGCAAACTCCTGTATCTCTAAGTGTTGCAGCACATTCTCACGTTTTAATTAAGATTCCAGGATTTGACATCAGCTCTGCTCAGTCTTGAATTCCCTAATTTAAGTACCTGTCCTTATCATCACTCTCCTACTACTACAACACTTCCCAATGCCAGACCTCTACTCTGTTACAGCGCTGAGACAGATTTCTTAATAGTGTTTTGGGAAAGAACCTTCACAGATTATCACTTGTCAAAGACAGAATGCAGCACCAACGTAAATAAAGAGATCAGAAAGACAGTAATTAGCTGACCAAATATTCAGTGTTTAGTGCTAACTCTGTGAGTTCATGTTGTTCCCAGTATAGGAACCACCTCCCAAATCACACTGGAATCCCACACACCCCAGCAAATTACTCAGTTTCCACTGGAATTAGGATGATTACCCTGGGTACAAGGTACAGGATGATCTGAAAGGCATTTAAAGTTACTTACATAGTTTCTTCATCAATATCATTTTCTTCAGTGTTACTGGTTGCTGTGGAACTTGCTGAGGAGCTGCTGCCATCGAGGTGGTTCACCTCATCTTCTCCAGCAAGATCTATATCCAGGTCACCATCTGAGAGCTCGTGCTGCAGGAAAAACAGGAGGTTTTGGATACAGAAGCGTTCAGCTGCACCTTGATGCATCCCCAAAACCTATGAACAGACACTCTCTGTCCCCAGTGTCACTATCACACAGCAGTGAGGAGGTTCTGAATGCACATTAAAGGCTGGGAACAAACACAAGTCAGATTTTTCAGCTGCAGCTCGGGAGTTTTTTTGTGGTGGGCTCTTTTAGCTCTGTTCTGGAACATCTCTCTGGAGTCGCCTCTCCCTCACAGCTCTCAAGTGTGTCATCTCCTATTTCCATAGCAAAGATAATAAATCTCATTTACAATTCAGAAGTCCCCCTGTTCCTACTGCTGCCTTATCACAGAAGGCTACACATAAACAGAGGCAGGAAACAGAATTCCTACGTTAAAGTCTTCCTGCTGAGTCTTCTCTTCCTCCTCTTCCTTGTTCTCCCGTGCTAATCCTGGAGCAGTGAAATTCTCGAGCAGTGCTTCAATGCTTTGCCCAGGTTTCTTTGCTCTTGTTTCTGAGCCCTCATCATTCTGGGGACTCAGGTGAGTGTCTGGAGGGGAAACCCCTCGGGATTTCTGAGTCCGGGACAGTTCAATCGCGAGCCTCTAAAAGATCACAAAAATAACAGAGAAAACAACAATGGAGCAGCAGCACCAAACCAAGCACCTTTGTTGATCTGCAGATACACCCTAACAGGTGATTTTACATGCACAAACATCCCACTTACTTCTTTTAGGTTATTTATTTGCTGGATATAGCTTGTCTGAGCTGCTTCCAGTTGAGCAATGTACCAGTGCTGATCCCGGCACTTCTGGAAGAAGGTTGGTGAGCGCACTTGGAACCTTCAAAGGAACATTCAAAAGGGATTTCTTGGAGGAGTTTCTTTGGCTTGGGGTTTGTTTTTAAATGTCTCTCCCTCCATCTGAAAAGCTCTGCAGAAAAACCTTAAAACCTGAAATCTAGTGGTGAGATAAACTTAACAGACAATGGTCCTTGTGGACTATGTCCTGAACACCCTGACTGGCCACGGTGAGCTCTGTAGGAGAGACTCACATCCTTTATTCCCAAAGTTCTCCAATGCTCACTACAACAGTTTCTAAAGAGGGGGAGAAAGCACCTTTTTCCTTTAATTCTGGTACCTACAGGTCTCTAACCCTTAAGCTACTCCTCAAATAAAAATTCACTTAAAGTTTCTGCAACTCCCTTTGGCACATTTCCTTCTTTAAAGCTGCTGAGAGTGAAATCCATTTAGAACCAAACACGTCACCAATATTTTAAACTCAGCTGGTTAATCATTCCCTGTTTCAGCAGTAGATTGTGATGATACTTTGGGAGGAGAGCAGAAGTCCCACCTGAGGATCACGGTGTCATTCTGCCGGTTCAAGTAGCCCTCGTTGGCCAGCAGGTCCAGGCGGAAGAATCTGTTGTACCCCCAACATTCCCCAACTTCAAAATCAGAGGCAAACTCCCGGATGATGTTTTTGGTGGGATCATTGGTGGACTGGTGGACCATTTCTACACGGTATTCATACCTGTCCAGGGGAAAGTCACAGGGATTTGGACCAAGAGATGTCAGAATTGCTGAGGGGTCAGGTTTAAGAGCTGCACTTCCCTGCCCAGCTGCACGCGTGGGTCAGGCTTTAAATTCAACTGAACACTTAAACAGTGAAAAAGAAAAGAGAGCAGCAACAGGGAGCAGAGTGAACTCCAGGACTGAACTACCACACAGATACTCTCATCAGTTGTTTTGCCAGCTTCCTTTTTATCTCAAGAAAGCCACTGAGTAACAACTTTAAAATATTATCTCTGTGCCTGACTCAAAGCTCAACGGACAACAGAAGTCTCGCCATTCTTTTCCAAAGGGCTCTGCATTCTCTGCAAGAAAAACCCCAACATCTGTTCTTACTGCAGGTTTGCTTACTTGGATGTCTCTGGCAATCCAGCAGATAGCTCCAGGAACACTGACAGGTAATAGCCTCGAACTACTCCATTTCCATCCTTGAAATAAAATTGAGAAATTGATTAAAAACAGGAAGGAAAAAACCAGAAAAATAAAAAAAAAACCAAAACTCTTTGATACAGAAGACTTAGAAAAGTTTAGAAAACAGCTTCAATCAACACTGGATTTGCAGCAGGAATCTACTTTGGATGTTACAGTTGTGATTTTTAGTCTTCAGTGACTCCTACTGTAACACGAATCAACAAGAAGCACATACACAGTGTAGTATTGGTATCTCAGATATAAATCTCCAGACAAAGCTTTAATTACTCTATTAACACTTTACATATTTGATTAAGTGGAAGTCTGAACAGACAAACACTTAATGTATCAGAAAAACAGTACTTCAGGTTAAACATTAGTTCTAAAATATTTTACGTACAGCCACATTTCAAAGGTACTTAATTTTTGAGAAAAGAGCAATTTGTCCAGAAAAAAAATCCCATGCGACATGAAAAGTTAGGGCAGTTAACTGAGAAACAATATTAGAGTCACCAGAAGTCAAGAAAAAATACAGCAAAACCTCCATCACACTCACCTGAATCAAGGATGAAGAATGGCTCAACTTGAATCCTCCAGCTTGAAGAAACATTTCAACTTACCATTGAAAAAATAAATTTTAATGCCTTCTGACAGCACAGCTCAGGTAGCTAATCCTGAATTTACAATTCTCTGGAAACTTTCACACAGTTCCGCCTCTGCACTGCAATAATACAGTTCTGGGCATCCATGGGCTTAACTTACAGGGTCAATTCTCCAAGAATGTCACAAAAATCACTAAGACAGAGCTGGTGCTCCACCACCAAACTCCTCCTTCTCCAGCTGCAGGAGCAGCACTGACCAGAGCAGGAGATGTGGAAAGATCCCAGCTTGGGGGTCCAACATTCCAACATGGACAAAGCTTCAGAAACTGGAATATTCAGCCCACTGAAGGGACACAGCAAAATACACATTTTAATGTCCAGTTTGAAAGGTGGATGCAGAGTCAACAACTGATGCCTGGTCCTCCCCCCACCTTCCCCGTATTATTCATAAACATAAAATTACTCTGTGTTACTGTAGTAAGTTACTATGGTTGCTATGCCTCAGTTCTGCAAGGAACATCTGCAAAAATCACTGAGACATTAAAATACCCGTCCAAGTTCCTGTGCCATATTAGTGGGACTCATCTTTAATTGCTTTTAAATTAACCAGGCTATACTGAGCACGTTCTCACTGGAGATCTGGAGGCAGAGAGGGAATTCTCCAATGGTTGGTGATCAACTCTTACAATGTCCTCTTCCTACAGCTTTTCATACACAGCATGAGACAAACTGATGGTTCCTTACTGGAAAGCCTGGGAATGCTGGGAATGAATTGGGATGAGGTGACAACTCCAGCTGAAGACACAACTCACCGGGTAAACTTTTAATCTCCAGCAGAGTCCTGACACCTGCAGGGGAGGGCTGTACACAGGATCCGCTCGCTGGCGCAAGGTACTGGTGAGAGAGGAGGAAAAATACTTGGTACCTCGATGGAACCATGAGCTGCACAGACAAATTGTCTTTATCATGGACAATCTTTTTAGTGGGGTTAATTGTTCACCAGGTAAGCAAGAGATTTTTAATGGAATTCCCATTTGGTTTAGTCCAGATGTCACAGTTTTCTGTAGAGATTATTCTGTGTTCTAAATAACACTTCTCATGTACAGAAGGGACAGAAGGATGTTGCCAATATTCACAGTAATTTAAGATACATTCTTACCTGAAGTTTTCCAAGACAAATGTAGTTGAGTCATAGGCTGGAACCAATTCACTGTGGGGGAAAAGAATAAATATATTACACTTGAATAACATGGCATTAAAAATCCCAACTTTTGCAATCTGATTTAGGTCACCAGAGACACTGAAATTCACCAGGACTACACTGGGTTATTGCAGTATAATTCCATTTATAAGCCTCCTTAGGAGGAGATACCTTGATGCCATTGGAAAATGAACATTCAGATTTAAACCAAGACACAGCCAAAACAATTTTTGCTGAGGAATTCTTGAGACTTCTCTGACTTTCCTTTTTTTGGAGACATTTTTTCAGCACAGGCTCCCTCAGAACCCAGCACCAGCAGCGTTCTCCTGATGAAGAACTGTGCTATGAAGTGATTTTGGCTGTATCATCTGAATTAAGGTGACCTGCAGAGGCATCTCATGAGAGCCTGGCAATTACATACTGAATGACCCAATAATAAGAGAAAAAAGGACAAACCAGTAAACTACGTGTAAAAGAGGGAAAAAAAAAAATTGTGAGCTGGAACCCACTGTCCTGACTCCCCAGCAGGGACTAGAGACACAAAATAAGCCCTGCTGGGACAGAAAAGCCTACTTGCAGCACAGGTTGCTACAAGGAGTAAGTTAAGAGGAAATTCTCCTCTGAGATATTTTAAACATGTTTTTAAACACTGAACAAACAGCACAGAAATGCAGCACTCACCTTGTGAAGTCTGGGGGGACAGGAGTGGTGACAAACGAGGCCATGGGCTTCCGATGGACCTGCTGGAACATCATCAGGATCTCTGAACTTTTGGAAATCAGCTCACTCTTGCTGCAGGACCGTAACTACGTGGGGAAAAAAGAAGGAAAAAAATCCTTAGCTCAGTAGAAATCAAAGGTTTTGTCCACTTTTGTTTTTAAACAACTAAACTGCATGTTTGTCACAGCTTCAGAAAGTTTACCCACAACACAATGTCAAAATGGAGCCTGGAGGTTTTGGATTTTGGTTATTTTGTTTTCTGGAATTCCACAGTGAAAGTTACAAGAGCCACTATGTACTTCCCTTAGATTAAACTAATCTATACAGCACGGGTAGTTTTGTATGATATTGCCACTAATCCCTGTAGCAGTTTTTCAAGCAGCACAACACCTTTGAGTATTTCTAGAAGACACTTCTTTTTAAGAAGAAATTGTGCAACCTAAGGCCACTTCAATGAGGAGATATCCTCCAGAAATCTCCATCAATTAATAGGTTTAAAATAAAAAAGAAAATAAGGAAAGCCAACTGAAGAGGGATCACTCTTCATAATCACCTGATGTTCTACTTCCTGAAGCAGGGTTTCCAGAAGTTCCGTTTCTTGAGTAAGTGATGTCTTTTGGCCTGTTTAAAGAAAAGATGTTAAAAAACCCCCAAAAACACATACTGTTTTTTAAGAAAGTGTACTTTTCTTTTTTTTTTTTTCAGTTGGAAGCTGCCCCAGAACATACTAAGGTAAAGGATTTCTAAATATACCAAGGCTGATTGAGAAAGCATTTGAAAAGCAAGTCTACATTTTTAATTAGAGCTGTAGCGAAGGACTCATTTGAGGTTAAGTCAGTAAGGAAACACTCTGTGTCCCAGAAATGGCAGGTTTGTTGTTTTGGGGTGCTTTTTAGACAAAAAGAAAAGCAGGTTTGACTCTTATCCAGACAAGCCTCTGTCATATTAAAATTACACTAAAAGGAGTATCTATTATAAAGATGTGATTTTCAAACTTGTCAAATTAGAAAGATGCACTTCTTGACCAACATAGATGATGTAAAAGCACTTTAGTTTAAAGGTACTAAACTTCCAGCTCGATGTGAATGTTTTCCAAGTTATTATGCTGGAGTTTTTAACAGAATATAATTGGGTTATGTCTAATTTAGAACTTATCACAGTAAGTACATCATTAACCACAAGCTTCGCTGCAGGTGGAAGTTTTCTGCCAGCAGCGAACTTGCTCAGCACCAGAGTGTGGAAGGAGTCAGGCTCCCAGGGAGACAAAGTTTCTCTGTGGATTTACACATTGTTAATAAATTTCTCCTCCTTCTAAGAGAGGCCAAGACCCACCCATGAGAGTGATGAGCTTGTTCTTGAGCTGGGTGTCCAGGCGGGCGATCATCATCTCCACGGCGTTGCGGATCTCCCGCACGCGCTCGTCCTTGGCGCTGCGCACGGCCTCCACGTTCCGCTCCTGAGCGGGGCAGGAAAAGCACGGACAAAAACCTTCTCACGTCTGCACCTCCCACTTACTCACACCTTGACTCCGTTCTCTCAAATCCCAGAAGCACTTAAGTCTCCCCAGATCCCCTCTGAGGAAAAACAGGAGTGCTGTTTCTGATGAGCTGCGTTCCAGACTGTTCCTGGAGCAGCCGGGATTTGGGATTTCACCAGATCCCTCAGTGTGCCCGAAGCTTAACTGGGAAGCTGAGCAACCTTGTATCATCCCACAGGGATTTGTCCTATGGGGATTCTTTAGTATCAGACCTGTAAATGCAGCTGCCAGTTTCTCTTCTGCAACCTGAGCAGCACAGAAAAGTTATGTTTGTGGTAACGAGAATAACGTGATATAAACAGAAAAGTTTTGTGGTAACAACAATGGATAAATCCAGCATCCTTCTCCCTGGCAGAGGAAGGTCACAAACTCTCAGCATTTTCTAAACACAAGTGGCCCGTGTGGTGGTAAAGTCACATCTGAGCTGCAGCAGAACAAAACTATCAGTGTATGTGGCAAACAACCACCTGAGCAACAGGCAAAAGTCATACAGAAACGCGCTCCAAAAATTCCTGCTTCTATGTGCACAAGGACTACACATAATAAATGTAACAGAACACAAAAGTAATCCTTCCTGGGATACCAGAAACTGCATCAAATTCCTGGAATTCCCACTGAAACTGCCCAAGCTGAACGTGTCAATATTTGGATTTTTGACACATCTACCCTACAAGAAAGAAAAAGGAGGAACACGAATCTCCAACTGGTGAGCTGCTCATCCTGCAGGCTCAAATGTTTACAGTTTGTTATCCCAGAAAAAGGAAAATAAGCTGCTAGAATAAAGCATTTTTATGCTTATCTAGCATGACAGAGTGCACTTTAAGTGTTGATAAAAATATATCTTTCAAAAAACTGTGCAACTCCAGTTTTTAAACAGCACACCCCAAAAGAAAAATTCTGTTACCTAACTCTAAACCAGAATTGAGGATATTTTGATCTTTCTGCATTGTATAAAAAGAGTCGAATGAAAAAACAAAAAGGTCTCTCTATGGGATAATCTCACCAACTTCTAACAGCTGCTACTTCCACCTCCCACTTTACAGTTATCCTTGGCCACTGGAGCACTACAAGAAAACTTCCTTACCACTTCCTGCACCAAACTGATCAATTCCATGAGTCTTCTCCTAAGCTTTGCCACTTCTTCATTTACTTTTGTGACGTGCTGCTCGTAGATTTCTGCCAGTGGTTTAAAAGTATGTCCTCCATGCTGTTCAAAGAGAAAAAGGGGAAGGAGGAGGTGAATAATACAGCATCTCTTTTCCACTTTATTCCACTCCTATTAAATTCCTGAAAGAGAAAGGAAGAAAGCCTACGAGTGTATCACTCATTCTGGAAAGGTTCCAAAGCAGATTGTATGTAGGAAGTCAGTCTTTCACTTCCCTTTGTAAGAAGTCATGAATTTGGCTCTCATTCCATCAAAGCTTCCTGTCAGGAGTTATTTGGAGTCTCAAGAGGCCTCCAAAAATAAACTGCTTCATTCACCGTGCAATCCTTTAACAAATCAAATATTGATAGAAGGTTTATTTTTATCATTATTATTAAAACACCCTTCCCAGACAAAGGCAGCACACTGTTAACCACTTACATTCCAAACAGCAACAGCTGCTTCTCCTTGAAATACCCAACTGGATGGATAAACACTGATGAATTGTGCTACAGGCTTTGGAGATTAGAGGCCAGCACAATTAAACAACAAGTGTTCTGTGTTTTCTGAACAAGGCTTCTTCCTTTGCCCACAAAACTCTCCCCATGACACAGAATTTGTCCAAGATATCATGAAGGTTATGACAAGGAAGGCAATTCTGACCTGCTTTTGGCAAAAAATCCACTTCCTTCTCTAATTACAAACAGGAAGTATTGTGTTTCACAAGCAAAGTTAATTAATTATAAATACGCCTACAACTGCAGTATTTGCACGGCAATCCAACAGCCACAACAGCAGTTTCACAGCACTTTTAGTTCTTCCAAACCACTGTCAGACACAAAGTTTGAAGTCCCTCACATCATGTGCATTCCAGCAGGTTTCTTCTTACCATTCCCCCCCAAAGTGCACACTGGTGGCAGATACACTTCTTGCAGGTCCAGCAGAAAACACTGAGCTTCTCATGATGGTTTTCACACCTTAAACCAAAAAATACACGTATCACCAACAGAAAATAGCTATGAATTTCCTACAAACTCAAATTAATACTTTCACTTGTTTTGCTACACAATCCTGCAAGTAAAGCATTCAGCATCTTTTGCAAGAAGAACACTTGCATTCAATAAAAACCTTTTGTAAGATAAATGTTGCTTTTAGTATTCTCTCCAGAAGCACTTCCCAGCTACAGAGAGTACATTACTAAAATTGGCTCCTATAATCCAAACCACAAAACACTCGATGCAAAGAACACTCCATTTACTTGTCCTTTTCATTCTCTTCATGCTTTGTGAGGCTGCAGAGCTGAAGTGTGTCCAGCTGCTGAGTGACCTCCTCTGCCCAGCGACAGTTGACGAGCTCTCGGAGCTGCAGGGGGGCTCTGCAAGAAGGATGGCAGAGTTAAAGCAGGAGTTTGGCTCCAGGAGCTAAAAGAGAAGCACTGAAGTGAATTCAGTTCAATTCTACACTACCAGAAGAGTCACAGGCAAAAAAAAAGGCAGAAATTGTACTAGTTACTCCAAGAGAAAAAAAAAATTAAGTAATTTTGATCATCTGGGGAGAGGTGGGAACTGCACCCTGCAATGATACACAGAACGGCTGCCCACAAATTACAGGCATCAAAAATGGGCACTTTCACTCTGAAAACTGAAGCTCCTGGGCTCTGACTTTTGTAAGAAGAATATAAAGAGGATTTCCCTCTAGTTACTCTTACTACACCAGCTACGTGCACAGCAGTGCTCTGTGGGAAGAACAAAGATCCTGCTTAGCTTGTCACAAAACTAGAACACATTTTAGAATAATTATTATACCAGGGCCAATTTTTATAGAAACAGCAGGCAGGTCTCAAAAAAAATCAAGCTTATAAATTTAGTGCAACCTGCACTGAAAAAGAGATTGATCATAACAGGACAATCCACCCAATTCCTGATATTAAAAATACCTTACCTACAATGAGGGCACTGAGCTCTTTGTTCAGTCAGCCAGCGCTGTGATGGAAAAAGGAAAAAGCTTTTTAAACAGACTGGAATGAAAGACCTGCAGGCAAGTACATTCTATCATTAATTAGGAGTTACTTATTTTTATTACAGCTTTCCTATACTTTTTCCCTTTTTTAATAAATTTTCAATTTAACTGATCAACCACTTAGTCACAGAAGAAGCTGCTATTTGTGTCTTAGTAACAAGCAACTGCTTGTCTTTAGATGTCAGAGACGCTTCAGTTAAAATTATACAGGGAATTGTGAGGTACCAAATATTGCATTAGAAACCACCCACCTGGCAGATTCCCAGAGTCTTAGACTAAAAAGCATGTTTCAATAAAGGAAAGAAAAAGACACCGCAAGCATCTTTTTCAGAGTCTAATTAGCCTTCAAGGTAATTTATTTCTTCCTCTTGGGTTATTTATAGACAAATTAAATACCTGAAGTTCAGTGATCAAATCCACAAGGAGCCTGTGAATGTTTCTCTTCCAGAAAGCTCCAGGGACAAACAGCTGAGCAAAGAACTTCACCTGCCCACTACAACTCACAAGTGTAAAAGCTCAGCAGTTGATGGGTTTATATTTGTCAGCTCTCTACTACATTTAAAGAGTCTCATGAATAATCTCTCACCACCCAGCAACAATATGTCATCTAAAACCCTTAATATGCAGCACGAATCCTTCACCTACAGCTCTTGTCAGAGCTTCCAGAGGGAAGGATGAATGTCTGTTCCAATTTCTGGAAATACTACTGGAGGTCTGGAAACCTCAGCTGAACCTTTTGCTGCTACAGCAACACGAAACAGCATCTGGATTAGGAAGTGGAGCGTGATACACTGGGAACCACGGCCCTAACAAAGGAATGAGGATTCAGATGCTGCCTCAGACTCCCCTGAGAAAGATTTAGCCCCACCTGATCACAGCACACCAGCCTGAGAAGCATTATGAAACACCTCCAGGATACAGGAGGTGATGCTGTGACCTTCCAAGATGCGAAGTCAGCTTCTGATTTCTGTCCCAACTTTTGTCTTCCATACAGGCATCACCAACTCTCAGGAGGCGCTAAAGAAGAGATCATTGTGTGTCTCTTCCTTAAAGCAATTATTCCAGATGGTGCCTATAATTAGCACCACTGAAGGCAATGCACAGCCTGCCTACTTCTTCCTCAGGGCTGTTATAAAAGGTTTTAAAAGGGAAACTAAAGGAGGGGAGGGGAAAAAAAAAAAAAGGAATCCTTCTAACTCCAGGAAAATAATGTTTCCATAAGCTCAGCCAGTTTTCAGTTCAAACATTTGAAAGAATAAACTAAACCAAGCAAACTCACCCGGATACAGCTGAAACAGCAGAGCTTGGAGCAGTGGGGGCACAGGCGGGCATCCCGCAGCTTCTCCATACAAATAAAACATCGGAACACCTCGGCAATGCTCTGCAAAGAGGGATTAGCACTATTGTTAAACATGCTTCAAACACATCACAGCTGCGTTTGTTTGCCAGGCACGGCGCCAGGTTTCGGTCCTGTTCCAAACAGCACATCTCTGAGGGAGATACAACCTGGACACCACAGCTCTCCCCCTCAGCTTCCCCTACACTGCAGCAGCTCTCAGTGCCCATTTCATAACACTGCTCTCCTTCTTCAAGGAATAGATTTTGTTTGCCTTATCTTTTTTGGAACAGGCCTTTCTGTAGCCAAGATGCTCCTGGGTGTGTTCACACAAGATTGAGCAGGTGCCAGAAGAAATGGCGTTGTACCCGCAGACAGTGGACTGGCACCAAACTATTTCTAAATCATGGTAAGTCCATGTATGTGCTAGACACAAGAGGGGTTGAATTGAACTGGGTATTTTTGTGACTTTTATAAGACTTACATTCTTTTAAGGTCTACCATTTAGCACTAGCTCCACAATTTGTCCTCTCTCTCCTACCCCATTTAATCAATCTTGGGTGATAAAAACATGCTCCAAATGAGAAAGGTATTTTGAAAGCAATGTTTGCTTTCCGTATTGATAATTTTTAACTGATAAGGAAGTTTTACATCCTGTATCACACACGAGTTATAATCCTTCTGGTTATAGCCATGGAACTTCAGAAGGCCCTTCGGGTGGGCTAATTTTTTTCCCCACACATTGAGATTGTGAATCAGCACAAGAGCAAGACATCTTAATTTACGGATACCACAGCATCTCCATATATTAATATCTTCTTTAACAGTTGCAAGCCACTGAAACGCAGCATATGCGCTTGCAGGAGGTGATCGCAGCCGGTCTTTTACATTCTGTAACACAGCCCCCAGCAGGAGTTTGAGCTGCCTGGTTACAGCCACTTCTGCACCTTCGGGGTGCCAACGCGGGTTCCGTGTGCGCCAGGTCTCCATCCCTCCATCCATCCATGCGGGATCCATCCCCCGCCGGAACCGGCACCTGCGGCGCTCCGCCAGCTCATTTCCTACCCCTCCGCACCTGCTGCCTCCCTGCCCACCCGAGCCAAGCCCCGCAGCGCCGCAGGCTGTTCCCAGCGCCCGGGCCGCCACCGTTCGGTACGGCTCGGCCTCTCCTTCCTCCCTCCCTCACACAGGGTACCGGGACCCTCCGCGGGGCTCCGGTACACCGGGCGGTGCGGAGGAGAAGCCGCAGCCGTTGCCCCCTCACCGCCCTTCGGGAGCGCGCGCCGCCCGCCCGCCGCTCACCTCCACGCTCTGCTCGTCCATGGCTGCGGCTCCGCCGGCGGCGGGAGCGGGGACGGCCGTCCCCGGCCTCCCTCTCCGTGCCCGCGGGTGAGGAGCGGAGGCTCCGGGAGCGGGGTTTTGAGGAGCGGACGCGGCGCTCCGGCCCCGCGCACCCGCCGGGCCGTGACCGCGGCAGCGCG
>VWPU01004927.1:0-30131 GCA_013398955.1 Callaeas wilsoni
CCCGTCGCCACCGGGAACCCACCGGGCGGCGACACTCCCCCCGGCGGCGGCCACACCGGCACCGGCGGCGGCTTCAGCAGCGGGGCCACCGGCGGGGCAGCCCAGGGGCCGGGCAGCCCTGAGAGCCGGCCCGGAGCCCCCCGGCCCCGCGCCACCCACGCGAATCACCCGCCTCCTCGAGCCCTGCTCAGTCCCGAGAGCAACCAGGATGAACGGGGGACACGTACACCGTGCGGGGCTGCAGCCAAGACCCCCAGGGTGGGCTCCGGGCGTGGGGGGCCCCGACGGGAGGAAAAGTGCTGCTGGCAACGGAGCATCCCGTGCGGCTCGGTCCCGGTCTGTCCGGGACGGCGCGGGGCGGCCCCGCCGGCTCCCCGAGCCCACCTGCCCCCGGTGCCGCACCCGCGGCCCCCCGCGCCCCCCGCCCCGCACAGCCCGGGATAGGTTGAAGGCTGCCGGCACCTAGTGGCTACTCGGGAAAAGTGGGAGCGGGCGGAAGCCCCGGCATCCCCCTGGGACCCCGGCCCCGCCCGTCCCCGCAGCACCGGGCGAGGGCGGGAGCCCGGGAGACGGCGGGGAACAGCCTCTGCGCCCGGGGGGACAGTCCCCGAGCATCATCCGGGGCTGGTGACCCCCGAGCTGCGCCCTCGGGCATCTCAGCCAACACTGGGTTTGGGACAACTGGAGGGACCCATCTGGATGTGGCAAGGAGGTCGTGGGCACTGCAGTTGGGTTTTGGGCACAGCACGGGTGTCTTGGACATGGTGGGGGGGCCCTGGTGTGGGGGTCAGTGTAGAGGGTGGGACAAGAGCTGCCTGTCATGCAGGGCCTGGGCTGAGAACCCCAAACTCATCTCATGGGTGAGTACATCTAGTGCTTAAACTGGCATTTTGAAGCTTGAGTAACAGCACTGGTGGCATTGCCACAAGGGTTCTCAAGACCATCTTCTCTCTCCCATGCAGGTGAGTTGGGCATCACCAAGTGCAGGCAAGACAAGGGCAAGCAGGGTCTATGGCCCCTCCACTCCCCAGTCCCAGGCCCCACAAGGTATTGTCACACAGCACTGCTCTGAGCCCCTGCCCTGCCTGGCACTGCTGCACAGTGGCCGTGACTCAGGGCAGAGGCACCAGCCTTGACCCAGTGTCCCAGCAGAGACCAAACCCAAACAGGTGCCCGGCCCCGCTCAGGCTGTCACCTTATCAGACCTTGGCAGCGCTGAGTGCCTGCCAGGGAGATTGTTGTGTCTGCAGGCAGAGGCAGCGCCAGCGGCCGGTGGGGCACGCAGGGGATGGGGACAGTGTTCCCTCACCTCTGCCCAGGCACTGCTCCTCCAGGTCCCTGTCCCAGCACCATCCTGTGAAATGGAGTGGGGCTGGGCTGGTGCCTCCACAGCCATGCTGCCCCCACCCCAACCACAGCCCTGAGGCCATCCAGGGGCTCAGTGCCGGTGTTTGGTGCTCAGTGTAGCCCAGGTCCTTGCCTGGGACAGCCCCATGCCCCCAGTCCTTGATGGGGGGCTCTTCG
This sequence comes from Callaeas wilsoni, assembly GCA_013398955.1. NCBI lineage: Eukaryota > Metazoa > Chordata > Aves > Passeriformes > Callaeidae > Callaeas > Callaeas wilsoni. Next base: position 1,525 of record VWPU01004927.1, read on the forward strand.
GGATTCCCGAGGCTGTGGAGGCCCAAACTGGCTGCTGCTCCTCAGCTACACAACCCAGCAGGGTCTGGAGCTGCCCCAGCCCTGTGGAGAGGTTTCAAATTGGCAGGAGGCAGGAGCAGGAGGGGTTGTAGGTCAGAGAGGGCTGTAGCCCCCCAGCTGAGGGTGGCTCTGATGAAACCAGTGAGACCCCAGGCCCTCTGCACAGACTTTGGGACACAGTGCATGCATAGATGCTGCAGGGCTCCAATACCTCCCGCCTCCAGGCACTGGCAGTAGGGCAGACCTCAGGGAGGACCTGCAGCCAATGCCCCCTGCTCTAAGCCAGCCCCCTTCTCCACTGGATTTACTCCCCATTTCCAGGCAGCTTCTCCTCCCCAGCCCTCCCTCGCATCCATTCTGGCATCTCCTCCTGGCCCTGGCTCCCTTCCTGTGGTTCCCACTGCCCTCCTCTCCCTTGGCGGGCAGGACAGACGGTGACCTGGCCGCGGGGGTGCTCAGCACCCGCCGGATGCGGTCCGTGGGGTGCGGGTGCGGGGCGGGCAAGGGGCGTGTCGGGGGCCGCCGATAACAGCGGGCGCCGTGCCGGGGCTGCGGGACCAGACGGCGCAGGCGAGTGGGATGAGCCAAGGACCCCCATCCTGGGCAGCCGGGCCCCAAGGCAGCAGAATGGGGTCCAGCAGTCTCCTGCAACTCCTCCGCACCCTCTGCATCGTCTCAGTGCTGGCCGGGTGCCTGCGCCCTGCCGCGGCTCAGTGGTTTTCCCTGGGCTCAGAGGACACCACCCCGGATCCAGGCACCAGCCCCATGGCCCCCACCCTGGATGGGGAGGAAGGTAGGCATGGTGAGATGGGGACATGGCTTCCCCAGCACCCCAAATTCCTGCACTTCAGCATGGAGGGGGCACGTGGAGGGTGATGTGTGGGGTGCCAGGGTCTAGGGCTGCTGGTGGCACTGCTGTGGCCATGGCAGGTGCTGGAAACTGGGAGTGCTGTGCCACCCTGGTCCCCCTCCAGCCCTGCCACCTCCCATCCCAGTGCTCCTTCGCTCCTGCAGACCCAGACGCCAGGGTGAAGCCCGTGGAGAAGGTGCTGCTGAGCAAACCTCCTCTGGCAACAGCCTCTAGACGCCGGGAGCAAGCCTCCAGGGGGGCAGCGAAGGGGTCGAGCCATGCCCCGCCGCGCACACGGGGCCAGGTGCTTTTTCCCTGGGCAGTGTCCCCCCTCCAGCTCCTCCAGCCCGCCCGAAACTCCCCAGCTGCTGCCAGGCTTCTTGCTATGTCCTTCCCCTTCTCCGTGCCCTGCTTGCACACACCAGCCTGGGCACCTCGCATTGCTCCAACCCCGAGTGCAACTCTCAGTTCTCTCCGCCCCCTTGGAAAGAAGTCACGGCAGCTCCCAGTGTCCCCTCACGTGGGGCAGCCCCACAGCAGCGCTGGGGTTGGGCCCCCATGCCGGCCTGAGGGCACTCCCGACTGGAGGAGGGCCCCACCTGCCCCCCCAGGATCCCCCCGAGCCCTGCACTGAGTACTCCCTGTCTGTCTCAGCACCACCGACCCACGGCCGCCCCGGAGATCTTTGAGGGGAGCGCAGTGGAAGAGGAGTTCCTGCAGATCCAGGTGGTGGAGCGGTCCTGGTCCCCGGGGGAGGTGTCAGGGACAGCCTGGGATGGACACCCGGGCAAGGGGCTCTGGAAGACACGGGCTGGCAGGGCGGGAAGGGATGGGCGGTGGGAGCGGGGAATGGGGATGGTGCCCCGGGTGCTCAGGGATCTCGCACTCAGCCTCTCCTCTCCTCCACACAGACGACGGCGAAGGGGCTGTCCCGGCGGGTCCCCTCGGCTCCGGAGACCGACCTTGCCCTCCAGGTGAGAAGTGGGCACGGGCCACCCGTGTCGGACCCGTCAGTGCGGGCTCCGGTCCCGCGGCTCATCGCTCTTTCCCTCTTCAGGTGCACAACATCTCCGGCTGTGTCTGCCCCGTCCGCCCCGGCCCTCCCGGCCCTCCCGGCCCAAAGGTGGGGTGGTCCTCCCCGGCGAAGGGCAGGGGGATGCGGGGTCCCACAGGGATACACTGTGCGGAATCTTGATGATCTTTTGTCTGTGCAAAATCCTTTTAGCTCAGCATTTGGACTCTAACTTTGGGGTCTGGGTTGAGGAGTGACTCAGGTGGCCCCAGGGAGGGGACCTGCAGCAGGTGCTCGTGGTGGGCTCCAGTGGAGAAAAGTGCCAGGAGGTGGAGCCAGGCTCTGAATTTCTCCGACAGGGACAGAAAGGTGACCGAGGGTACCCTGGAGAGAGAGGCCAGCCCGGATTCTTAGGGGAAAGAGGAAAGTCCGGCAGCCCAGGACAGCCAGGTCACCAGGGTCCCCGAGGCCCTCCGGGTCCTCCGGGACCACCGGGGCCCCCAGGACCGCCGGGCGCCTGGGGAGCCCAGAGCCCACCTGCACCTGCTGCACTCCCTGAGAGATCAGAGAACGAGGTGAGCACCGGAGCAGGGATAAGGGCAGGTGATGCCGGTGTTGGCCGCAGTGTCCGTCCCCAGGGGGACTGGCAGGGGTGGGGACGAATGGGACGCATGGCTCTGTGGGTGGGCAGGGGGGCCAGGGGATGGGACATGGCAGTTCATTGACTCTGCTCTCTCTCCTCTCCTTCCAACCTGACAAGCAGCTGGGAGTCTCCAGCCCTGTGGGAAACCCAGGACCCCCAGGTCCCCCCGGGCTGCCTGGCATGCCCGGACCCCCAGGCTACCCAGGCCACGATGGCCTGCAGGGGGCCCCTGGGCGGGATGGAAAGCCAGGACCCCCAGGCCCTCCAGGAGCTGTGGGGCCACCTGGTTTCCCTGGGGCTGAAGGACTCCCAGGGTCTCCAGGCTCAGCTGGGCCAGATGGACCCCCAGGGGCACCAGGACTCCCAGGGCCTCAGGGTCCCCCCGGGGTGCCTGGGCACGAAGGACCCCCCGGTCCCCCAGGATCTGCATCACTCCCTGGAAAACCAGGGCTCCGAGGGGAGCCAGGATTCCCAGGACCAAAGGTAAGGGGAGCCCAGCCTGTCCATGGCCCTGGGGTGGGATGGGGTACCTGGGCTCACCAGCCCCTCACCCTGTCCTGGGGGAGCAGCCCCCATTACCAAGCTCTCAGAGGGCTCCAGGGCTGCCCCGAGGCTGCCTCAGTCCTGCCACTGGGGGCCCTGGGAGAACAAAGGGGTTCAACCCCACACTCACCACCCTGTGCCATCTGCCCTCAGGGCGAGAAGGGCGAGTATGGGCTGCCAGGCATGCCAGGGAGCCCTGGCCGGCCTGGAGAGCCAGGGTCCCCGGGCATGCCCGGTCCCACGGGGCCACCAGGACCACCAGGGGACTACAGGGTGAGTAGGGGGTCCTGGGCTGTGGGTACTAGGGAGGGGGCACCCCAGTGTCACCCCACACATCCTCTCTTTGCAGTGTGACTCACGCCACACTGGGCACCATGGATCGGCTGGCCTGCTGGGCCCCAAGGTGAGCTGGGCGGTGGCACCATGGGCAGGGGTCCTGGAGCGGGGGCACGGGCACAGCGCTGGCCATGGCACCCTGACAAAACAGCTCCATGGCGGGTGGTACCCTGGTTGTGAGGCGCAGCACTGCCTGGGGGGGTTTGGGAGGCCTGGGGACCCCCAGAGCTGGGCACTGACAAGATCTCTCACTTCCCTTCCAGGGAGAAAAGGGCGACCCTGGAGAGCCGGTTTGTAGCCAAGAGCAGCAGCGTGGGGGAAGCTGGCTGGGGGGTCCCATCCTCACACCTGAGTGTGCACCCCTGAGCCCTCTGTGCTGCCCTTGCTCCCCCAACACCCTTCACCTCCCCCCGGGGCACGGGGCACAGGGTGGGGGGTCAGGGACACCATGGCACATGCAGAGGCACACACGTGCACGCCTGTGCTAGCACACGGGGCACAGGGTGGGGGGTCAGGGACACCATGGCACATGCAGAGGCACACACGTGCACGCCTGTGCTAGCACACGGTGCACCCCTAAACATCCCCAGCACACCCCATCCCCACCACCCAGCACCCAGCACAGGCTCTAATCCTGCCTCTCTCTGCGGCCCACCCAGGGATGCTGCTATGGGGAACACAGGTGCAAACCAGGACATCTCCCCTTCCCCAGCACTGGCAGCCAGCCCAGCTCCTGGGGGTCCATCAACAGGTACCAGACGGTGAGTGGCCAGGGTAAGGGGTGCCTGGGGACCCCAGCCCAGCCTTGGGGACATGGTTCACCCCACCAGCAACCCCACAGGACCCATAGCCCCAGATGGGGTGGAGGATAGCGAGAGGGAGGATGGAAGATGGAGAGAGGGAGGGTGGAGGGATGGAGGATGGAGATCAGTCTCAGTCTTCTCCCCCTTTCTTTGCAGGATGGCAAAGAGGAACCAGAGATCTACAGAGCAATCATCCCCCACGTGAGAGTCCCTGCCTGGCCGGTGTCTGCACTGCCCCAGCCAGGGACATTCAGCCCTGGGAGGGGACAGGAGTGGGAAGCATGGGGGACATCAATGGGGTGTCTTATAGCTGCCCCCTAAAAGGCAGCACCAAAATAGCCCAGTCCAATCTCCACACTGATCTACTGCAGGGTCTTCGAGGTCCCCCTGGGAACCCCGGCCCCCCTGGGCCCCCCGGCCCCCCTGGCCCACCAGGTCTCCTCTACCTCAATGTAAGGCCCAGCACTGGTGTGCACACGCCTGTGCCAGAGCACACACACATGTGAGCATGCACAGCACCAGGGCCCCCCCAAATTTGCCTGTCTTTGGTTCCAGAGGGTGCATCCCGTCCATGCCCAGCCGCCCTGCAAGCAGCTGGTAAGGCAAGGCCTCGCTGTCCCTGAGAGTGTCCCCGTCCCCTCCCTGTGCACCAGGCAGGGTGTCCCTCTCCCTGTGCCCAGCAGCAGACACAGGCTCCATTTGCCTTCACAGGCATCCGCAGACCGCAGCTGGCCGTCAGGTGAGGGCATTTCCCAGGTGTTTTGGGGGCTCTAGCCTCCTTGGAGATGCCTTTCCTGAAGTCTTGCCTCCCTTCCTTGGGTGCCGGAACCGTGACAGCACGGGTCCCTGGCACCACTGCTGGCTCTCCCACCCACTCCCACCACATCCCTGTGGGGCCAGCTCCCATTAGAGCATCCAGGCCCTGTGCTGGGACACCTTGTGACCCTCCACCATCTGTGGGCTCTCCAGGTGCTGACGTCCCTCAGATGGAGCCATCAGACTCCCACACTGATCTCCGGGTGTGTCATGGCTGCAGCCCCTGGCAAACCCCCCCCAGCTGCCCCATACCCCACAGCAGGACCCTCACTCTCTGCATTCCCCCAGCGCCAGACATGGGTCTTCAAGTCCAAGGAGCTGATGGTGAAGGCGAGCAGTGCTGTGCCCGAGGGGAGCCTGGTCTACGTGCAGGAAGGGAGCAACGCCTTCCTCCGGACCCCCACCGGCTGGAGCCGCCTCCTGGTACTGTGTGGGGTCCCTCGCAGGGCTGAGGGGACAGGATCCAGGGCTGGACTTGGCACTGAGGCAGCAGATCACCAGGAAGGAGCAGATTCCCCCTAACCTGTCCCTCTGCTCATGTTGTTGAGCAGCTGGAGGATCCGAAGTCGTTCTTTGCTGGCGATGACCCTTCTGCCTCCACCCCACAGTACCAGGTGAGGAGTGCAGGGTCCACTCATGTCCCTGTGAGGGGACAGAGCCCTCTTCTGCATGATGGAAAGGACAGACCTCACAGGACTGTTCTCTCCCTGTTCTTCCACCTCTCCATCCAGGAGGCAAAGAGGGTGCAGGCAAGAGGTCCCAACACACTGCCACCCATGCAGTCTCCAATGGACTCAGTGGTGAGCTCTGCTGAGAGTCTGGCCGTGCTGGGAGGGATGTGCCATAGGGATGGGCTGGATGTCAGCAGGGCAGTGCCAGCTCGGCATTAGCAGAGCCTGGGGTCGTGTGGGTCTGCAGAGGGTGGCCCCCACTCATGGCAAACGGACGGGTGTCCCCAGACTGACCTGAGCTGTGTTTTTGCAGATCCAGAAGGAGGAGGAACAAGGGCTGCCCCAGATTCTGCCAACCACAATCGCCCCACGGATCCCATCTGTAAGGAATGCCTGGCCCCAGGGTGGGATGAGTGGCCAATCACGGGAGAGGGGGGAGAGGTGCCCAAGGGACCCCCAATCCTGGCCAGCACTGTCAGGGGCTCACACCATCTGGGAAGGGGGGAGCAGAGACCTCAATTCCTCCCTGCCCCCCCCCAGCTCCGCCTGGCTGCCCTCAACGTGCCCCTCTCGGGTGATATGAGCGGGATCCGGGGCGCTGACCTGCAGTGCTACCGGCAGTCACAGGAGGCCGGGCTCTACGGCACCTTCCGGGCCTTCCTGTCGGCCCCCACGCAGCACCTGGTGTCCATCGTCAAGCGGACAGACAGGGCCCTCCCCGTTGTCAACCTGAAGGCAGGTACCTCGTCCCCAGGGGGGCTGTGGGTGGCAAAGCCCCACGGCCCCCATGAGCTGCAGCGAGTGGGGGACCCACCCCCAGTCCTGCTGTGGGGCTGCTGCACCTGGGCCATGCTCAAGGCTTTTGGGGAGCTGACAGAACCGAGAGGATGTTGTTGCCCACACACGGTGGGGACAAGGGCATTCTCCTGGCCCCTGGCTCAGCACCATGGCTCGTGCCCACAGGGACAGCTGCTGGCCAAGTCCTGGAGCTCCCTCTTTGAGGCTCAGTCTGGTGCTGCCCTGCAGGGTCCCATCTACTCCTTCAACGGGCGCAACGTCCTGACGGATCCCCTCTGGTGAGTGTGGACACGGGGTCCTGAATGGATGCCCCTGTGTGGGAGCTGGAGTGGGGGGTTTGTGCTGGGTCCCCCCCTGCTGAAGTGCAGGAGCAAAGAGCGGGGGTGCCCTAGAGTGCCCCCAACCCCTCTCACCCCGTCCCCACCCACAGGCCCCGCCGGCTGGCCTGGCACGGCTCCACACCACGGGGTGGCCATGCCCGCCGGTGGGACTGCCAGGGCTGGCGCAGCTCTGGCGCAGCCGAGGGCATGGCCACTGCCCTGGGTGAGGGCCGGCTGCTGGCTGGGCACCGGCACAACTGCTCCACGCCGCTGGCCGTGCTCTGCGTCGAGGTGGCCTTTCCCTACCGGCACATGTGGTGACAACAGTGACACACAGCCACGTGCTCCAGGCATTCCTCCGGTCCTGCGTGGCTGGGGAACGTCCCTGAGAGCACCCCGGGCAGTGTTGGAGCTGTGCTGGAGCCCTGAGGGGACACCGGGTCCACGGCCAGGCTGTGCCATGCCCATCCCAAGCTGTGCCATCCCACAGACCCCTGGGCAATGGGGCAATGCCAGGCTGTGCCTGCAGCCTTCCACCCCCACTGGAGCCAACAGAGTCACCACCCAGAAATAAAGACACAAAAATGTTGGGTTTTACGACACCATGCTTTGTTCTGGGGAGACATGGCCGGCTGCAGCAAGGGGTGCGACCACATGCTGCGACCACCTGGGAATGGGAACAGGGACTGGAGGGGCTGGGAGCGGGCTCCAGTCCCCTTGGGATTGTCAGACACTGGGAGAGGACAGCCTGGCACAGCTCTCCATGTCAGTGAGGTCAGTGCTGTGGTCCCAGAAGCTGCCTAGTGTGTCCCAGTATATCCCAATGGGCTGCCAGGTCTTGCTCAGTGTATTCCTGTGGGTTCCCGAGGCTTTCCTAGTGTATCCCAGTGGGTGTCCAACGTCTGTCCAGTGATTCCCAATGGGTCCCAGTGGGTCCCCAGGGTCTGTCCAGTGTATTCCAGCGTGTGCCGGGGGCTTGCCCAGCGGATCCCAGTACATCCCACCACCAGCGGCAAGCGGGCAGCCTCAGCGCCCCCCCTGCCGCTCCTCCATTGGTCGGTCTCGCTGCCCGTCTCGCCGCTCTCCCTTCCGACTGGCCGGTTTGAACGCGCGGTGCGGCCTCTGATTGGTCAGAGGGCGGGCGGAGTTCCAGCCGTGTGCCCGCCCCCGCGCTGCGATTGGTGGAGCGCAGGGCGCCGCGGGCGGGGATTGGCTGCGCGTTTCGGCGGGACGAGCGGAGGTTTGAAGGGGACGTTGGCACCGCCATCGCCGCCTCAGCCGCCGCTGCTGCCATGGAGCTCTCGCAGCCCCCGTCGGCCCTCCGGGTGCGTTTGGCGACCGCCACCCCCGACTCTGCGGGGCTTCGGGATCCCCCGCCGCACCGTCCCCTCGGGGTCTCGGGCCCCCTTCAGCCCCCGCCGACCACCCGCAGGGTCTCCCCGGGTTCTTCGCAGCCCCCCTCGGGTCTCCTTCAGGGTCTCCGCGGGCCCCTCTCTCGGCCCTTTCCCCAGCCCTCCCTCTCCTCGCATTCCCCGCTCCTCTGCGATTCCAGTTCTCTTCGCCCATCCCAACCTCGATCCTCTTCCACTCCCCGGCCTGACTCCCTCGTGTTCCCCTTGTTCACCCCGCTCACCGCCGCTGCCTCTTCCCCAACAGCCCGCGGACGAGAACAAGGCCGATGGCCCCAAGAAGCTCACGGTGGAGCACATCTACCAGAAGAAGACGCAGCTGGAGCACATCCTGCTCCGGCCAGACACCTACATCGGCTCCGTGGAGCTCGTCACCCAGGTAGGAGCAAGGGGGAGCGGGGCTGAGCCCCCCGAGCACCTCGGGGCAGGCGGGAAGGCATTAACAGCTGTTTACAAAGCACAAAACAGCTGCTTATCGATCACGAAACACCTGCTTTACAAACGGATGGCACAGAAGAGGGGCCGTACCAGGGCACTTACAAATTTCTTCTTTCTTTTTCCAGCAAATGTGGGTTTATGATGAAGGCATTGGCCTCAACTGCAGAGATGTGACCTTTGTGCCTGGCTTGTACAAAATCTTTGATGAGATTCTGGGTAAGCTGACAGATCCGTTGAGTCAGTGAGTGACAGGTTATTAATGGTGGTTAAACGTAAGAAACTGAAACTAAACAGAAATTATCAAGAAATTTTTAGAACTACTTAATAGTGCAAACCATTCATAGGAAACAAACGAAAAGAAAAATTTTAAAAATCCAGTGACAAACCTGATTTCATTCTGCCCAAAATTCTCCCTTTTATGTTAACAGTTGCGCTGGAGGAATTCAAAGGTCATTTCCAACCTTCATAATTCCATCACTTCCATAACTTGTTGTACTCCTCTTTGTAATTTGCAAAATATTTCCGTGCCGAGATGATTATTAGTAACACTGTAGTGAGTTTTTGTGTTCATTCTACTGGAACACTTCATAGTTTTTCCTTGACTGAGAATGTAATAAAATAACAATATTCTCTTTCCTTTCTAGTCAATGCCGCAGACAACAAGCAGAGGGATAAAAACATGTCGTGCATTAAAGTCACAATTGATGTGTAAGTTTGATTTCATTGTCGTTCTGCAAAGCTGAGGTGGCACTGCAGGGCTCTGCCATGGGGCTGATCCGAGATAGCCCAAATTTAATTCACCAGTTGTGAAAACCTTTCTCTCTGCTTAGTCCCCTGCTCTCTTACAGAGGGCTGACTGAGGAAACGGCTGCTCTGTCGTTGCCGTTGTTTTCCACCTCTTCCTCTCCCTTTTCATCCTGATTGAGCACAGACGGAGGGTTTTGTGTGTGGGTCCATTTCAGAGCCGGCATGTGCAGATCTGGGCATTTCTGTGTTGCCTGTCCCCCCTCTGCTGGCAGCTGCTGCACTTGCTGAGCACAGATTTGTTCCTGGCGAAATGGTGCCTTTCCCCAGAGCCTTTCTGCGGCTTCATTCACAGCTCAGTCTTTTGCAGCCTTAAGAACAGACTTTTCTTTCCCTCCCTAGAGAGAATAACACAATCAGTGTGTGGAACAACGGGAAAGGTATCCCAGTTGTTGAGCACAAAGTGGAGAAGGTCTATGTGCCTGCTCTGATCTTTGGACAGCTGCTGACATCCAGCAATTACGATGACAACGAGAAGAAAGTCACAGGTGGGGAAGGCTCAGATATGCAGTAATATCTCTGAGCAGCTCTGAGTGTGTGACCTAAGCTAGAAAGGGTGGGAAGGGGGTCCTTGATGCAGCGTGAAAACTGAAAGAGGGGAAATGCAGGTGACATATAAGGAAGAAATTCCTGTCTGTGAGGGGGGTGAGGCCCTGGCAGGGCTTGCCCAGAGAAGCTGTGGCTGTCCCATCCCTGGAAGTGTCCAAGGCCAGGTTGGACAGGGCTTGAAGCAACCTGGGCTAGTGGAAGGTGTCCCTGCCTATGGCAGATAGTGGGACTGTACAGGCTTTAAGGTCTTTTCCAAACCATTCTGTGGTTCTATGCAAATGATGTTCTGAGTCTACCAGAGAAGTCTTTGTGCTCTGGCTAATCGTAATAACAGTGCAAACATGGGAACAGGGAAAATTGTCTTTGAATATCCTCTTAAACCCTAATTAAATCAAAGTTTGTAGTTACATACTGAGCTTGTAGAATATTGTTGCTTGTTGACAGTTGTCTTTGGATTGAGCTGATGCTGACAAACTCCAGTTAGTCTTGGATTCTTTTAGATGGTTTTGGACAAAGATAATAACACAAGTCTGTGTTCCTTCTAATTCCAGGGGGGAGAAATGGTTATGGAGCCAAACTGTGCAACATATTCAGCACAAAATTTACTGTGGAAACTGGATGTCGCGAATACAAAAAGTTATTCAAGCAGGTAGGAGCACTTTTCAGGGAGTGTATACCTGAGGTTTTCACATGAGACCCTCAGTTTTTGTTTCAAAACTCTAGGCATACTTTGCAGTCTGTTCACTGTGATAAGAGTAAATTTGACACACAAAGTAGAATTCAAAGGAATAATGAAATTAGCAGACAGCATCCGTATCTGGTTTTTAGCCAGAGTTTTTGTTTAATTTAAAGGTATCTAAAACACATAAACCATCTTACTGCTTTTAAAAACTAAGGTATTTGTGTGTGTTTGACTTGCAACTCACCAAAGCTCCTTTCCTCAGACCTGGACAGACAATATGGGAAAGGCTGGAGAAATGAAGCTGAAATACTTTGATGGAGATGATTACACCTGCGTCACTTTCCAACCCGATCTGTCCAAATTCAAAATGACCGTTCTGGATAAGGACATTGTAGCACTGATGTCTCGAAGAGCGTATGATATTGCTGGATCCACGAAGGATGTCAAAGTTTTCCTGAATGGACAGAGGCTGCCTGTAAGTGAGCATTGAGAAGAAACACAAATATCTGCATTTTTTGGTGCCGTTTAACCAGTGAGATTCCGTTGAGGCCATTCCTGTCATCACGCACAGCAAAGGAACGTGTGCAGGAGGGATTTCTGCACTCGCTTTGCAGGAGAATGTGAGTTAAGTATTTATAGGAGCTGTTATCAACCAGTTGTCTGCTCTCATCTGCGTGCAGGTGAAAGGATTCCGCAGCTATGTGGACCTCTATCTGAAGGATAAGGTTGATGAAACTGGGAATGCACTTAAAGTTATCCATGAGGAAGTCAATTCCCGGTGGGAAGTGTGCTTGACTTTGAGTGAAAGAGGTTTCCAGCAAGTCAGCTTTGTTAACAGCATTGCCACCACAAAGGTAACTCCTTAGTGTGTTTAGTCAAGCTAGTGCCATATTCTTCAACATTAATATTCTTGGCTATTTCTAAGTGAATATATGTTAGTGAAAAATATTTTAATGTTGCAAAGAATGTGCTTAAAGTTTTAAATAGATATTTATAGTTTTGTGGGTTTTAGTGGCCTCAGTCCCAGGTCTTTGTCCCATTCCCCTCAGGGTGGCAGACACGTCGATTATGTAGCTGACCAGCTCGTGACCAAACTCATTGATGTTGTGAAAAAGAAGAACAAAAACGGAGTTGGAGTGAAGCCTTTCCAGGTACAGTGTCAGAATTTCCCAGGTGGGAAACACAACTGGAGCGCTACTGTGAATTGTAACTTCAGCTTAATGTGTAACGGCATTAATTAATAACACATTTCCATTGTAGACACAATAGATATGAGATTGCTAATTATAGAAGTCTCATATTGTCTAGTTTAAGCCAATTAACTTCTCTTTGCTTGACTGATGTGTTTTGTAGTCACTATAAGTCAGTGTAGATGCACTAAACCTTAGTATCTGTTAGATAACACCTGTTTAGGCAGAGAGATGCCAATTCCTTGACATCCCAAATCATCTAACACTGTTCGTGAGTGTGCATTAGCTGTTCAAAATTATCAGAATATCTAGGAAAGTCCAAACCATACAGTGCTGAGTGTTTCCTCACTGTGTGGTTGACAAGTGAGCTGAGCCTGTACAGTGTGTGATCCTTGTTGTATTTAACTACAGGTGAAGAACCACATGTGGATTTTTGTGAATGCCTTAATTGAAAACCCAACCTTTGACTCTCAGACTAAGGAGAACATGACTCTGCAGGCAAAGAACTTCGGCTCTACCTGTAAACTGAGTGAAAAATTCATTAAGGGTGTAAGTCTTGATGTACACGGACAGTCAAGATGTCTGTAAAAATACGTAACAAAAGTTTCTGTCATTGTTGAGGCTTTTCCTACAACTTTGGCTTGGGTTTTGTGTTGCAGGCAGTTGGCTGTGGCATTGTTGAAAGTATCCTAAATTGGGTAAAATTTAAAGCTCAGAACCAGCTGAATAAGAAATGTTCAGCTGTGAAACACTCCAAGATTAAGGGTGTTCCTAAACTGGATGATGCCAACGATGCTGGTAAGTGTTTGACATCCTTTGTAACCAATTCATTCAAAAGCAGTTAAAACTTGTTTGTTAAACAAAAGATTTGTCTCCTAAGGAAAAGTGAGAAAACCTGTCATTATAGTTTTACCCCCATTTTACGGTCCCATTTACTATGATTATTATTTACTGTGTGCAGTGCCAAAAAAAACCACGTTAAAAGATTATTTATACTTGTTCTGTCGTGAATGTGCAGGCTTGGGTATCATTTCTTAAGCAGAAAACTGACTCGATTGTCTTCTTTTTTAGGCAGCAAGAATTCTCTAGATTGTACACTGATCCTGACCGAGGGAGACTCAGCCAAAACTCTGGCTGTCTCTGGTCTAGGAGTGGTTGGTAGAGACAAATATGGAGTATTTCCTCTTCGTGGGAAAATCCTCAATGTCAGGGAAGCTTCTCATAAGCAGGTTGGTTGGAAAATGGTTACAGTTACGTGTTGGAAGGTGTGGTGTGATTTGTGCAATGAGTCGCTGCAGCTGGAACTCCAAGGAGCAGTGTCTTAAACACCTGAGTCTTCCCTCACCTTGAGCCTGCCTCACTGGTTAAGTAGGAATATTGATTAAGTCCTGTTCAGTGATTTGCCTGAGGGGATAATGTTTGTGTTGTGGATTGGAAAATGTTTGGAATTATCTAGAGTAATTTAACCATTAGAATTTACAAGTTTCTAAACAGCAAAAAAACCCAGCAGGACGGAACTCAGCCAATGATTCACTTATGGATAATTTTATACTTTATATATACTTTATACACACAGTTTTTATTCTGTGTGATCTCTTTCAGATTATGGAAAATGCTGAAATCAACAACATCATCAAGATTGTGGGTTTGCAATATAAAAAGAACTATGAAGATCAAGAATCTTTAAAAACTCTTCGCTATGGAAAGATTATGATCATGACAGATCAGGTTAGGTTCATTAAAATTGAAACTTGGGAGAGGATAACAATTAGCAAATAAAGACATAGGAAGAAAATACTGCTTTTCTCTAACTGCTGCTATTATTGTACCCAATTCTCTGTGTTTCTTTTTCCCATTTTACATTTTAGTGGGTCCTAATGTCTTTTCAGACACAAAAAAAAAGTAAAATGGGGAGTAACATCAAACAGCTACACACTGTCTTTCCAGTTTGCCAGTTCAAAGTCCTTGACCAGTCCTTGACACCTTTTTTCACCGAGAATCTGCCTTTTCTGTTTCTCTTAATTTTCAGCAATTAACACATGGTCACCTTTTTAGAGGTGAAAGTTAATAGGGTCAGTTAGCTGGAATTACAGTCATTTACTATTAAGCCAACAATTGTCATTTCCATCATTCCCTGATAAAATATGGTTTGTTTTTTCCTTTTATAATTCAGGATCAGGATGGATCACACATCAAAGGTTTGCTGATTAACTTCATCCATCACAATTGGCCATCTCTTCTCAGACACAATTTTTTGGAGGAATTCATTACTCCCATCATAAAGGTGAGGGCTAGGGGAGGATGAGGTGAATGAATGAGGATCCATCGTCCAAAAATGCCTTTCATTTCACAGTTAAAATGTTTGTCCATTGTAGGCCTCTAAAAACAAAGAAGAAATTGCATTCTACAGCATTCCTGAGTTTGAAGAATGGAAAAGCAGTACACAGAACTACAACTCATGGAAAATCAAGTACTACAAAGGTTTGTAAAACCTTAATGTGGTGAAACAGATCCAAGTTAGAGCATTGATGATTCAGTGCAGTCAATCCTGCTTTGCAGGAAGGATTTGGACTGGGTGTCCTCCAACTCTTTCCTTCTATGGTATTCCAATTAGATTTCAGATATCTACAGGAATTACAGACAAAATCCAAAACTACAACATGCCACTGGTCACTTAATTGTAATTCTTATGACTTTTGTGATCCATCTCATTTTGAAGTAACTTAAGTTTTCAAGAAGTCATCTTCACTGTATGTTCATATGATGCATCACAAAAACTGGACATAGCAAAATATTTCTTTGAATTGGAACTTAATTTAGGCAAAAAGTCGTTAGGATTAACTCTCCTGTCCCTGCAGGTTTGGGTACCAGCACGTCAAAGGAGGCCAAAGAATACTTTGCCGATATGGCAAAACACCGAATTGGCTTCAAATATTCTGGGCCTGAAGATGATGCTGCGATCACCCTGGTAACTAACACTTGATTTAATTGCTGACTTACTACCTTTGGTATTTCACCTTGTAGAGTGCTCTGTATTTTCTCTTAAAATGCTCTTCGAGGCCTTTGGGCTGGAGACGATCTCTGTGTTACCAAGGCTACAGCTTTAGTTGAACCAGGAGCAGCGAATCTGCCCCTCAACCTCAGGGCAAGAGTACCCTTTTAATGATGGGCTTTAAATATAGCTCAGAACAAACTAATCACTACAAACCAATTGACATTTTCAGACTCAATAGTAAATATTCCTTGAATATTTTTCTGCATGTTCTGCTGCAATTTTCTCCAAGTCGGATCTCCCTCCCCCAGTGCAAAACGGTGGATTAAAACAGTCCTCATTTCTGTGAACTTTACCTTAGCTAGTCTTTGATTCTTAAATATTCAGAGTTGTTAGGCAATGCCAAAAAATCAAGTTTTCCCCCAAAATATTAATTTCCCCTCAAATCTGCTTTAGTCTTTTGTTATTATATTAAAAATCTATAAATTTAAACCTAACTACTCTGTCTTCTACAGAGTGGTGGAAATTATGCTCTTAATATGTTTAGCTACAGAAACCTTTTATTGCATTTCTTGGGCTCTTAAATCAGCCTGTTTAGCGTGTTGTTCTCCTGGGTAAGCTCTTCCTTTTTCTCAAGTGATCCAATAGTGCACAACCACAGAACGTTCTGGAATTGAGTTACTTTTCATTTTGTAACATCCAGGCCTTTAGCAAGAAGAAGATAGAAGAGCGAAAGGAGTGGCTGACTAATTTCATGGAGGATAGAAGACAACGGAAGCTGCACGGTCTGCCAGAGGTAAAAGGTTTATGTTTATAAGGAAACTGGTTTCCAGTCCCTGCCTGGGGCTGTTCTCAGCTTCATCCCGGCACGCCAGAGCTGCACACAGCTCAGTCAGTGAGTCAGGTCCGGATTATAGGACGTTGAAAATGTGTCGGGATTTTGCAGAGCAGCTTCTTCTCTCATCTTATCAGTGTAGCCTCATTGTCAATTATCCAACGGTTGATTTCCTTTTTAACTCTCGTCTTTCAAGTGACTGTATCAATAGGAAAATGATAACTCAAACAGAGGCAAATGAAGTCTTTCCCCCAAAATGGGGGAAATAATGCATCCTGGGAAATGTTTCCTTTTGCCTTGCAAAGAGTGTCAGCACTTGAGCTGTATTTAGCTGGTCTTACAAGGAGTTCCCATTTCAGTGAAACTAGCCAAGACACTGATTAGGCCCTATTAAAATTAAGGCAATCTTCCCTCTGTTTTTCTTAGGAATACCTGTATGGGAAAAGCACCGCTTACCTGACGTACAATGACTTCATCAACAAGGAATTAGTGCTGTTCTCAAACTCAGATAATGAGAGATCAATCCCGTCACTGGTTGATGGTAAGTGATTTCTAAGTGGTGATTCTGCATGGTGTATCCCCAGCACTGAGGAAATGGGTGTTTGATGTCACATCACAGCCAGGGAACCTGCTGAGGTTTCAGAGTCAGTATCCTGAGGTCTGTTTTCTGCTGTCCAAGGTTTTTTCATCTTTGGATGAAATGTCTTGTCCATTTTGTAGTATATTACTGCAAGTACCTTACTCAGCTGGTATGGAATCTTTGGGTGTATAAGTAGTTCTTGTATCTCTAGAGAGCAGAAGCCAAGTGCATCACATCTCGTGTTCTAACCACGAGGTCGTTTCTTTTTTCATACAGGTTTGAAGCCAGGTCAGAGGAAGGTTTTGTTCACCTGTTTCAAACGAAATGATAAGCGGGAGGTGAAGGTTGCTCAGCTGGCTGGTTCTGTTGCTGAGATGTCCTCATACCATCACGGTGAGGTAAGAACCTGCCTGGGTGTGCAAAAAACACTTGAAAGGCAAAAAGCCCTTCTGTTGGTGTGAGTTACGATGGCTCTAAAGCAGAATTAGATGTTTGAGTGTGTACACCAAAGGGAAGTGGCTCTTTAGCTGTTTACACAATTAATTCTTCAGTATTAATTTAATCTGACATTGGTCACTCTGCCTGTCCTGTCTGGACTTCATGGCAGCATAGTTCATTCAAAAAGTGGAACAAGGAAAACCTACTTAATTTGTGATGGGCTTAGGCAGATGCTAATAACCTTTCTGCCTGGGTCAGGACAAGTTTAGCACTACAACAAGGTTCTCTGTGGATACTCTCAGGATCTTTCACCGAGGTTTCAGAGCAGGTAGACAGCCACAGAGAGAGATGTGGGTCACTAGAACATTTCAGATTGTCTTGAGATGCATTTTCCTTGAGTTTCTTCCAGTATTTCATCAATTGAGTTTATCCTCTGTATCAATTGAGTTCTTGGTGTGAATGTTGCCTTACTTTGGCCCTCCCCTGAACCATTCTGCACGCTCAGCTTTGCCCCTCCTTCGTTGCAGGCCGCGCTGATGATGACCATCATTAACTTGGCTCAGAACTTTGTGGGCAGCAACAACCTCAACTTGCTCCAGCCCATCGGTCAGTTTGGCACAAGGCTGCATGGAGGAAAAGACTCTGCCAGCCCTCGATACATCTTCACCATGCTCAGGTCAGCATTCTAGAGTTCTTACTGTCTTAAAGGACTCCATTTTACAGCAATTAGAATGAAAAACGGATTGGATTTGTCCCTTTAAATCTTTGTATAGCATGAAGTGTGATTCAGGTGTTAGATTCCTTTATGGAAACATAGCTATCAGAGCAGAGAACATGGAAATGGAAGCAGAACCAAAGGGAGATATTTGGGTGGGATAATAAAAATTAAGGAGGTTTCTTTTTGCGTGGCGGTCATGTTCTGTAACCAGAATTTGAACTCAAATTCCCTTCTCCATTCCAGTCCCCTGGCACGCTTGGTGTTCCCACCGATGGATGACAACATCCTGAGGTTCCTCTATGATGACAACCAGCGTGTGGAGCCAGAGTGGTACATGCCCATCATTCCAATGGTGCTGGTCAATGGGGCTGAAGGGATTGGTACTGGCTGGGCCTGTAAGATCCCCAACTTCGATATCAGGGAAGTTGTGAACAATATCCATCGGCTGATAGATGGAGAAGAGCCACTGCCAATGGTAAATAATATAATTTAAAAACAAATGTCTTGCTTGTTAGTTTATCGAGCTCATATTGAGCATTTTATGGATATGCTTAAAAAAAGAGACATCCACAGAAGGCTGAATCCAGTGTTTTTTCTCCTCAGCTTCCCAGTTACAAGAATTTCAAAGGCACCATAGATGAGCTGGGACCCAATCAGTACGTGATAAGTGGTGAAGTGTCCATCCTTGATTCTACAACTATCGAGATCACTGAGCTGCCTGTCAGAACATGGACACAGGTAATAAACAGGGAATTTGCTCTGGGAATGTACAATTTCCTCTGTAAAGCAAAAAGGGGGTAGTGAGTTTTGGGTCTGACTTTGTTTCTTTCCTCAGACGTATAAAGAGCAGGTTCTGGAGCCGATGTTGAATGGGACTGAGAAGACCCCCCCTCTAATCACAGACTACAAGGAATATCACACGGACACCACGGTGAGGTTCGTGGTGAAGATGACTGAAGATAAACTAGCAGAAGCTGAAGCTGTAGGGCTGCATAAAGTCTTCAAACTCCAAACAAGTTTAACATGCAACTCCATGGTACGTGACAGATTTTGCTGAAGGAATTTCTTGGTTTAACTCAGGCTCTGTGGACAGCTGCAGTCGTTGCGTGAAACAAAAATCCTCTTTGGCAGTAACCTATTCACTTCGATTTTTCTGCTGTTACTGGTTTTAAATCAGCTTTCAAAGGTCAAGTGCCTGGCTTAGGAGTGGGCCCAGAGTGGATGGTTTGCCTGAAGGAGGCAAAACGATCTGAAATCACAGTTTGCAGAGCTCTTTGAGCCAGCAGCAGGGGCACTGAACGTCTGGCTCCTGACAATGTGTGAAGCTTGATGCGAGATGTTTGTCCTGCACAGAGCTCTAAGATTCAAGTAACCTTAACTCTACTATGCGTATTCAAGAGCACTGAAATTCTAAAATTGTCTCTGCTGCTGTGCTCACAAACTGAAGTAGTTCCTAGAACAACACTGACATTTGATAATTTGTTGGTTAATAATTCAGTGGTACCATCACACCTGTGTTACAGGTAACTTTCAGTGGGTTTGGAATCAGTTTTATCGTCATAACGCCTGTGTTCTTTCATTTTCCTCCAGGTTCTTTTTGACCATGTCGGCTTTCTGAAGAAATACGACTCTCCCCAGGATATTCTTAAGGAGTTCTTTGAACTCCGGCTCCGATATTACAATTTGAGGAAGGAATGGCTTATTGGGATGCTGGGTGCTGAGTCTGCGAAGCTGAGCAACCAGGCTCGCTTCATCCTGGAGAAAATAGATGGCAAAATTGTCATCGGTATGTTGTTCTTGGTGACTGGGACTGGAACTGGGAGAACTGGGTGATCTCTTGAGCTCTGTCAGCACCCCCTCAGCCCCAGGCTGGCTCTTACAAACCACACCAGGGCTTATCTCTGTTCCAGTGACATCTGAGAGGAAAATGCTTTACAGAGTATCCTTGGTCTGTGTATTATACACGTAATAATGACAATGGGATACTTCTGCAGCTTTCCTGCTCTGTGTTTGAGAATTTTTGAGATAATTTTTAAATAGTTTAGCAATAATTCCCATTTATTTCTGACTTGGTAGGAGAAAGAGTTAGTTATTTGTGGGTTTAGAAAGGGGCAGTGTTTGCTGTTAAATGCATTATTAAGAATCTGTATCTCTCTCCATTATCTTTGTGAACCTCTGCAAAAATATTCCAAATCACGTTCTCAGTGGACTTGGGGTTCAAACTTAGATGGTACTCAAGCAGCAGCATCTGAGAATCATGAGCTAGAAAAAGAAGCAGATCTTTGTTCCCAACATACACATTTTTCAATCAACTTTTCCCCCTCTGTGTAAAAGACGGGCTGTGTTCCGCTGCCTTCACGGAGGATGCGGCCAGACAACGTGTCATAAGATGCTTTGTGGTTTGTGTCTGAAGGCAGCCCAGTAATCCCAGCAGCCCGAGTCTGTCTGACTGAACTCGGGAAGAGAAATAATTCCCCTGAAATGCATTTTCTTGGGTTTTTGTAATAAGTAGTTCCAAGGCTGCCAGAGCTGGTTTCATTTGTATTTGTGTCTCGTGGTTGATGGCTTCTGATACCTTAAAAAGGAGCAAATTCCAGCTGAAGCATTTCCAGTGGTTGAGCACTTAGAGCATAAATTTCCTGGGTGATGTCTAATGAGGTGCAAGCTATACCAAGCTATCAAGGGTTTCTTTCTCCACCTGCCTGTCATGGTGAAACCTGTTTTATACCATCATATCTTTTTTCCCCAAGTTCAAAAACTACTTAAAGCAGGGGAAATGCATGTATGAAAACAAAAAAAAATATTAACATTGTTTAACATTGTCAAGAGCAATGCTTCCCTGACAAATCACCTGCTAAATAGGAGCTTTTCAGGTGTTGTTCAGGCTCTTCCACATGTCCCAGCTGTGATGTGGAAAGGCTGATTCGGAGCTCTGTAGGATGCTGAGCAGCTACAACCACAGGATCCAAACTGTAAAGCTCATCTGTCGCTCCTAAGAGCGGCTGGTAGTGGGCACTGAGTGACAATCCTGAAATGTGTGTTTGCAGAAAACAAACCCAAGAAAGAGCTGATTCAAGTTCTTATCCAGAGAGGGTACGAGTCTGATCCGGTGAAGGCTTGGAAGGAGGCTCAAAACAAGGTAATGCCTCAGTCATCCTCTGAATATGCCCAAACTGGCCCTGAGCTCTGAGGCTTCATAATCCTTAGAGAGGCCCAAGTTGCTTTTCAATTTGCAGGATTCAAGAGCTTCCGTGTTTGATCAGTAGCCCTACCCTGGTGTGTCAGGGTTTTTGTTGACTATGTTTGTTTCAAATCCACATTTAGGATGAAGAGCAGGAGGAGGAGGAAGAGAGTGACAAAGAATCAGCTGCAGCCTCTGGCCCAGACTTCAACTACCTGCTGAACATGCCCCTGTGGTATCTGACCAAGGAGAAGAAAGATGAGCTCTGCAAGCAGAGGGATAACAAAGTATGTGCCTTCCTTTCCTTATAAAAGCATTATATTTATACATATTATGTGTTACATAGTTTATTTTTGGCTGGTGGATTGAAATGTGTGACTGATGGTTATGATCTGTGATTCCCTTTAGGAAAAGGAGCTGGAAAACCTTAAGCGCAAGAGTCCCTCTGACCTGTGGAAGGAAGACCTTGCTGCCTTCGTTGAAGAACTCGATGTATGTCGATGCTCAGTGCAGATGATCAGCTCCCTCATCTTATCCACCAGCCCTTTATTGACTTTTGTGGGTTTTTTGTGTTATTTTATCCTCCCCTCTGCAGGTAGTGGAGGCCAAGCAAGCACAGGATGAAAGTGCAGGGATTGTTGGCAAACCTTTGAAGGTGAAAGGAGGGAAAGCAAAGGTGAAGAAGGCCCAGCTGCCAGAAGTAATGCCATCCCCTCATGGCATCAGGGTTGTTCCTCGGATCACTGCTGAGATGAAGGCAGAGGCAGAGAAGAAAACTAAAAAGAAAGTAAAGGTAAAAAAGAATGTTCCAAATGCTCGATCTTTCTTTACATCCTCTTCAATACAAGTCCTAAAGAAATGTGAGTCCTTGTTAGCTGGACTTGTCCTGTTGAAGCAGTTGTTCAGGGAAAGGGACAAGACCTTAAGATTTGGGAAACACTGGGAATGGGGGTGTCTCAGTCTGAAGGAGAACAGACTCACTGACATATCAGGAGATGGCTTAGAGGGAAATTTTTGGCACATTGCAGTACCAGGGATAGGCTGGTAGCTCAGAAAAGGGGACGGATGCAAGTAAGGTTGTTCCAGGTGTCTTGGGAATTTGATACACCCTCTAGCAGGCAGGAAGCACAGCCAGTACATTCCCTTCTCCAGAACAGCCTTTTCATTCCCAGCAATGCTTTCACCCACTTAATGCCACCATTGTTCTCCCTATCAAGGAGATAAAAAAGATTGAACTCTTTTTATAGGACTAATTGAAATTGTGCCATTCAGCCATTTCCAACAGAGAGAACTAACCCATCCCCTCACCTGTTTGGCCCTGGAAGCCACACAGGTCACTCCTTTCCTCCACATGATTCCACCCAATGGTTTTTCCAAATAACTCGCTTTTGTTTTTATCCCACCCTGTCCAGTCCTGCATCCCCATCCCCCCCAGAGCCAGCACACAGCGGCAGGACCAGAGTGCTCAGGAGTGGGGCCAGAGTTCCTGTTTTTGTTCATGTTGGATTTTGCTTTTTAAGTCACCTGATTGGGCTGTAGATCCTGTTCAATTTGCAGATCCTGTCTGTAATCAATTCTACACACAGTTTGCTTCACAGACTCGGATTTCTTGTACCACTAACTTTTACATGTCTAAAATAAGCATCTCCTTCCTCCATTACCCTGTGTGCCTCTTCTCTGTGAGCTGACTCACTGTTTGGTATCTGCTTGCATCTGCAGAGTGAAAAAACTGAATTTGATGAGAATCAGGATGAAAACACATCCGGAGAGAAGGAGTCTGCAGGCCTGAAGCAGAGATTAGTGCAGAAGCCGAAGACTGAGCAAGGTAAATGCTTTGATGTTATTCCCTCCAAGGAAAAGAGGGAAAGGGTTGTCAGTTTGGTTATCTGACCTCTTCCTGAAGGTGGTGAGCAACACCTAGGATCAGTAGTTCTGGAAAAACTAGGTGAGAAAGTGATCCTGGATAACAGTCAAGCGGGATAGATTCCTATTTCTCTGTTTAAGCCAGAATCCTCTGAATTCAGTGTATTTCTAAGCTGAGCTTGAACTGCTGAGCCTGAAGTACACATGGAAGTTTGCTGCTTCATCCTACCTCCCAATATTTTTCAGGAGCTAAGAGACAGGCCACTCTGCCTTTCAAGCCATTAAAGAAAACCAAGAAACGAAACCCTTGGTCTGACTCAGGGTCTGATTCAGAGTCTGATTTTGAAGCACCTCCTCAAAGAGAGCGAGTGGTTCGCCAGGCAGCCGGTGAGTGAGGACACAAATGCAGGAGAGGGATGGTCCTCCTTGTGGAGGAGAAAATGGAAGAGACTATTTAGGGATCTCCCAGAGCCTCAGATCACATTTAGAAATCATTTTTTAAAGGCTTCTTTATTTTACCATCTGAAACTCTTAAATATTTCTACCATTTGTGCACATTTTCAAGGAAAAGCAGAAATGGGCAATTAGAGATACGGCTATTGGATTTAATTACACAACTGTCTTGGCAAATTAGATGTGTGGTGGGTGAGGTTGGAAGACTCCAAATGACAGAACACACTTGTCATTTGGAATCTTCTCCCTGGTAGGCTCAGCATCTGCTTGTTTTTATTCAGATCTTTATTTTTTAATAACTGTAGCTAAAATATTGAAAAAGAAACGGAGCTGCTTATTGCCAAATGTGTAAAATAACACATCTGTGTCCTTCCATCAGCCAAAGTCAAGCCCATGGTCGTTTCGGACTCGAATCAGTCCAGCTCTGATGAGGAGTTTGAATTCCAGGGTGACAGTGAAGGCAACTCTGAATCGGACACAAACTCTAAGAAAAAGGCTCCTCCCAAGCCCAGACCTGCTCCCAAGTGAGTATTTCTCCATAATCACTGGAAATTAGTTGTGCTTAATGCTACACAGAAATTAAAAGCCCCCCCCCTTTTTTTTTTATGCCCTTATTTAGTGCATCATAAACTGAATTAAAAACTTGAGATTTCGTTTTCCAGGGAAACCACTGAAAAAGCAGCGAAAGCTCCCAAGCAAAAGGCAGTGCCAAGTGCTGTCCCTGGTGAGTGCGAGACCTCTAAACCACATGGATTGTCCTAAAATCCCTTGGCAGTGCACAGGGAAGAGCAGAGGAGATAACTTGGCTGTTTCAGGCTGACTTTCTGCTTTCCTTATCCAGTTCCAGTCCAAGATGTCCCTGATGACAAGGAGAGCCAGGCTCCCGCAGCTCCGTCCGTCCCGGTGCCGAGCACCAAGGCCATGCCCAAAAAACCTGCTGCAGCCAAGAAGGCCGGAGCCACCAAGGGTAAGGGCAGCTCAGCAACATCAGCTCTAGAGAACAATTCTAATTCCTGTGGGAAACAGTCCGAGTGATTTCGCTTGGCCTTCCAGGGCCTGGGCAACTGGAGTTTGCATTTCAGCAAAGATCTGAGGTTTGTGGCAGAGGTTCTCTGGTTGTCATGTTTGAGGTCTGTTTCCAAACATATCGTGTTCTAGTTCATGTTGGACATGCTTGGAGGGAGGGAATTTTAGTTTGGGAACAGGAAAAGTGAATGCTTCCTACAGTGCTATGTAATACTTGGCAGGGATAATCCGAGTGGAATTTGTGTCTTGCAGTCAATGTCCTATTTCGTGTCTTTTTGGGAAGAAAGCTGCCTTGGAGCAGGCAAGCTTTTGGGGGTAGTTTGATCTATTCTGTGCTGGATCCATCTCATCCATCTCCAGCATTTGACTCGGGGTTTTTTAAACTCAACTGCCAGACTTTGACACTGTTTTGCATATTCTAAATGGAATCAACTCGGTGTTGATCCCAGCAGGAAAATAGTGTTACTTCCACTCCTAAATTGAGAAAGCATGTTATCACTTAGAAATGGCCTGAAATGAGCTGAACTGGAAGTTGTGCTTCAAGATGCTCTTTTAAAAAGTGAAAATATAGGTAAGAAGGAATGAGTGAGTGTTTGGGAAATTCCTTCCTCCCTGTGCAGGAGTTTGAAGGTCTGAGATCAGTTACAGAGCCTTGAGAGATCAGGACTTTTCAATCTGAAATAGTCTGTAAATTGCTTTGGGGACGCTTTAATTTGATCCTGTAAATGTAGCGGAACTGAGCAGATAAACAACCTCATTCCTCACCATCTGTGGAAGGGGGATCTTTCTAGAAAACCCTGCTTCAAACGGAGACGACCTGTGCGCCGACCCCGCGGCAGCGCAGAGCCTGTTTGTGTTGGAAGTAATTCCCAAACTGGGAACGAGAGAGGAGCGAAACAGGGGTTTAACGCCGTGTTCTGTTCCAGACAAACAGCCCTCCATCGTGGATATCCTGGCCAAGAAAAAGGCTGCACCCAAACCCAAGCCAGCGGCGAAGGAGGGACCCCTGCGCGGCGAGGGGGACAACGCCAAGGGGAGGAAGGTTATGAAGAGGCAGCCAAGCTCTTTGGATTCGGATTCCGATTCGGATTTCGGCTCGAAGCCTGCCAAATCTGTTGCATCAAAGGTTTGTGCAATGCCGTTGGCGCCGAGGGAACCACAGAGCGTGGGGTCGGTTCTTCCAGCTGGAAAAGCTGGTGGATGTCGAACCTCTACCTGGATGTGAGGAATGGGGAGGAGGGAGGTCACAGAATCATGGAATATTCTGAGCTGAAAGGGACCCACAGCGATCATGGAGTCCAACTCCCAGCCCTGCACAGCAATCCCACCCTGTGCATCCCTGAGAGCGTTGTCCAAATGCTCTTGGAGCTCTGGCAGCCTTAGGGCCAGGTTCTTCTGGGGGAAGAACCATTGCCTCATAAGGGTCAGACACCCCAGATCTTTGGTCTCCTCCCAGCTACCGTCCTCGTGGCAGAGCAGGCATGTCGTGCTCATGTTCCCTGTGGGTGCTCAGATCCATGACTCCTTTCCTGCTTTCCTTCCAGAAATCCAAGCTACAGGATGACACCTTCACCATTGACTCCGGTGCCGAAAGCCCCGTAGCTCAGCCCCGCGCCAGGCCTGGCCGCCCCAAAAAACCTGTCCAGTACCTGGAGGAGTCCTCTGAGGACGATATATTTTGAGTTTTTAGGAAAATTTTAAACTCCAGATCCACAACAAGCCTTCAGCAGTGCTCCGGAGCTCCCACCAAAGACAACCTCAGCCTAGGAGATCTTCACTGAACATAAGCCACTCCAAAAATGTTTGTTACAGGTGTACACACCTAGTTTTTCCTTGGTTTTAAATAAGTTAGATTTAGTTAAACAGGAACATCCCCTTTTTGGTGAACACTGGAGCCACGTGCCCAGCAAGTGCTGCCACACTTCCCTCTTCCCCATTATTTGACACTTTGTGGTCATTTTAGTCTTAAAGTTGACTTTAGAACATGCCAAATCCTTTAAAATTTATACATCCCTCTTGAAATATCTTATAGTACTAAAATACGTGAACTTTTAATTCCACCACCCAACACAGGTGAGCTGGAGTAATTTTTCCAGCACTATTCCTTCATTATGTAAATATTTTCTGTGTTTTTTCATGTTGTCCTGAGTTTGTTCGTTTTAATACTTGTCTAATAAAAGTGGTTTTAATTCTTCACTGAATTTTTAGGGAAATAACCACTGCATAAATAAACACTGCTTGTGCTAAGCCCTCCCTCTGTCAGAGAAGAGGGCTTGGCACAAGCTCTGAGGGGTGCTGGGCTGCTTGGCCACTTCCCCACTGGCTGTGGCCACTGTGGCTCCACAGCTGAATTCTTGTGAACACCCCTGTGGTCCCCAGCATGGGGGGAGCTGCTTGCCCAGAGCAGCAGTGGTTGTCCCATCCCTGGAAGTGTCCAAGGCCAGGTTGGAGAAACCTGGGCTAGTGGGAGGTGTCCCTGCCCGTGGCAAGGGATGGGACTGGATGAGTTCTAAGCTCCCTTCCCATCCAAACCATTCCATGAAACCCCAGGGCCCCCCGCACTATCGGTGCTTTGCTGGAACCCGGTCAAGTGTGGAAAGCACTGTCAGATTTTCCACTGGCTCTGGAGAGCGTCTCTGGCGCGTCCCCTCCGAGGGCCGGGCTATTTACAGCTCCTCTTGCTGCAGAACGTGACCCATGACAGAGCCACGGGTGGGTTGTGGGGCTGCTCTCGGAACCCTGGCATCACCCTAGTGTGGATGTAGAGCTCTGGGAACACCGAGTGAACCACGGAGTCCATACCAGGAGTTTCCCATCCCAAAACCTTGGATGGGGCACTGGGGATGCTGCTGGATGGGAGTCGGGCTGTGGGGCATCGGGCACTGACCCACCCTGGGCATTGCACGTCCCCAAGGGGTGAGGAGGGTCTGAGGGTGACCTGTGTTGTCCAGGGCTCTGCTCCCGCTATTGGAAAGGGGATTTGAGGCGCCAGCAAACACCATCAGGGCTGGGCAGGGGCTGGCAGGAGCCCTGGCTGTGCCACACAGGATTTTGTAGAGATTAGTCCACACGTGCTGGAGCTGGGGACAACCTGAGAAGATCCATGGGACCCCCTGAGAAGATCCATGGGACCCCCAACAGCCCTGGCACAGCGTCCTGGGGCAGGGAGGGCCGGTGCCAGCCATGAGCATCCCCCAGGCACTGCAGGGTTGGAGCTGTGGCAGCAGGGCTGGGTGTACCCAGGCTCTGATAGGTCAGGGGGTGATGTCAGCGCGGGGGGGCTTTTTAGGAGCTGAGTGCTGTGGCTTGGGGACCCTGAGGCTCTGTGGGTTTGGGAAGGCCAAAGTTTGGGGGCATTTCTGCACTGGGGAGCCACCACCCCTCTACCAACCTGTGGCCTGGCCAGTTCCTGGCCCTGGGCAGGGGCAGCGTTTGTTCTTCAGCCCCACCGGCAGTGCTGAGCCCTTCCCTCCCTCCAGGCGCCCCTGCGGTGCTCTGTCCCTTTAAAAGGACTCCAGGCGTGGCTGTGGGACCATTATCCCATCCCAGCTGGACAAGGGACTGGACAGTCGTGGGCAGCCGGCGCCAGCAGCGCTGGCACACCGTGGACCACAGGCTCCGCAGGTACGGGGCTGTTGTGGGGGGCCACAGCTCAGCCAGGCCGAGCTGTGGAGGGGGACAAGGGATGGGGAATCTGCTGGTCCTGCCCCTCTTGGTGTCCTTGGATCCATCCCTGGGGGAGCGAGTCCTGGGCACAGCGGGTGCCTGGGGACACCCCTGACAGGGCTGAACTGGGCTGGCACTGCCTGGGCACCCTCCCGTGAGCGGGGACGCCGTGGTGCGTTTGGGAGCGGCGGGAGGATGGAGAGCTGGAGGGGCCGTGCTGCCGCCGGGGTCCGGCCTGGCGGGCACTGCGTCCCCCCCCCAGCGCTGACCCCGCTCCCGCAGCGCGGCCATGGGCGAGTGGGGCTTCCTGAGCTCGCTGCTGGACGCCGTTCAGGAGCACTCGCCCATGGTGGGCCGGTTCTGGCTGGTGGTGATGCTCCTCTTCCGCATCCTGGTCCTGGCCACCGTGGGCAGCGACGTCTTCGAGGACGAGCAGGAGGAGTTCGTGTGTAACACGCAGCAGCCGGGCTGCAAACCCGTGTGCTACGACGCCGCCTTCCCCATCTCCCACTATCGCTTCCTCGTCTTCCACGTCGTTGTGCTCTCGGCGCCCGCCGCCCTCTTCGTCATCTTCGCCGTGCACCAGGCGGCCAAGCCGGGGCGCGGGGGGGCTCCCGGCCAGCGCGCCCGCCGCCTCCAGCCCTTCTACGTGGGCAGCGTGGTGGCCCGGATCGCCGCCGAGCTGGGCTTCCTGCTGGGCCAGGCGCTGCTCTACGGCTTCAGGGTGCAGCCGCTCTTCGTGTGCCGCCGCCGGCCCTGCCCGCACCTCGTCGACTGCTTCGTCTCCCGCCCCACCGAGAAAACCGTCTTCATCCACTTCTACTTCGTGGTGGGGCTGGTCTCGGCGCTGCTCAGCCTGGCCGAGCTCGCCCACCTCCTGCGCAAGGGCCCCCCGGCCCGGCCCGGCTGCTGCCGCCGGCCGCAGGAGCGGGGCCCGGCGACCGGGCAGCCG